>VZUI01053016.1:0-139876 GCA_013401135.1 Cettia cetti
TGCACCCCTGAGCTTGATTTGGAGACTCACCATGACCTACAAAGAACGAGCCTGATGTGGGGATGGGAGAGAAGCTGCCCTAAACAAACTGCTTTCCGGTGTGCCTGTGAGGACAGGGATATGGAACGTGCGGTTTGCAGGTTAGCAACCTTGTTCTGCTGCACAATCCTTGACTACTCAGGGTTGCCGTGGTCTAGTGGAAAACTCCTGCCAAGTGCACCCCATAAAGCTGATCTTTTCACTGAAGAGCTGAATATTAGTAAAGACATAAGCCCTATTCTTTTCACTCTGGTATGAAGGGATAGAAGAGTTTCTCAATTTTCTAAGGATATGGCTTTTGGTCTGTGTTTAGTAATAGAACCTATGGGGAGTAGGTGAGGTGAGTCTGTGACTTACTAGCCAGCTCTGTGATTGTGTAGTTTTCATATGTCTAAGTCATGGTAGTAGAAAGAAATAAGTCCAATGAAAGAATACAATTTTAGGGTTTTTTCTAATATTTAAACAAATCTAAGAACTTGCTTGAAGATACATTTTCTCTTGGCAGGCAGTTCATGGATTCTGCAACATCTCAGGAAGTAGAATATGAGAGAAGGGGAGATACATACATACATATATACATACATATGTATCTATGTACATATATACATACATATGTATATATGTACATACATACATACATATGTAGTAGGTCCTGACATTCAGGCCCTGAACTTACACCTGCTTCAACCAGAGCAGATCAGCTTTGTTTATGAATACAGCCACATCCTGCAGATGAACAACAGAAGTCCTGCGTTTCTAACCTCCTCGTTTTTGGGGAGAGTTTGAAATTAACTTTTGCTTTACACTTGGGGGTTAGAAAGTCCACAGAACTTAAATTCTTTTTAACTAAACATTAGCAAACATAGGACTTTACAGATATATAAAATCTCTTTGTAAAAGAGATACTTCTGTACTGAATCCTGATCTCCAGAGGCCTCATAATTTAACAGTTATTTCTGGGTACACTTTGTTGTCACAAGCTTTAGTTCCCCTTCCTTGTTGGAGCTCAGAGGTGGGTTCTGCAAAGACTGTAATCCTTGCGTTGGAGACAATAGTGCTGATAGGTTTCTATAAGGACAGAAAATAGCTATTACGTGGAGTATAGGTTAAACCATTATTAATTTGTTAGTAGAGAAATATGAGTCCAAGTCTGGTCTAAAATAGGATATCTATCATAAATTTTTACTGTGGCTTTAATTCTACAATGCAGTGGTTCAAATGCCTAGAGGAAAAATGCTCCTCTGTGATAATGCAAGTGGTCAATTTGAGGCAGAGTTTGGCTGTTCTGAGAGGATTTTTTTTTTTCCAGTTTCCAGATAGTGGTCTAGCTTATAGATCTTCCCAGCTTTGACATTGCATGTGAATATCAGAGGATTCAAAATATTTTGAGAATTGAAATAACGTTAGGTGAATGAAGAAAAACATACATACATTTGGTTTACTTTAACATGTAGTTAGAACCGAATGAATGTTCTGCTGTTGAAAAGCAAATCAGGCCACAGTGTGGAGCAGCAGTGCCTCCACTGGCAGCTGTCCCTGGTGGAACGCTGGGTGCTTGGTGTGCCCTGCTAATGGCCCATGTCGCAGCCTCCTTGCCAGGTACTTGTTTACACAAGAACTCCAGGTCACCTCTCTGCCACGCATACACACGGAGCAAAATCTTTGCTGTTGGGGTGCCACACCCCTCAGAACGATTTGCCTGAATGTTTTTGTAAGAAGGGAAACACATTTAAATGGGGCAGCTGTTGTGCTCCATGCTATATTGTGCGCTGCATATGAACAGCACCCCACGAATTAACCCAGCACCAGCAGCAAAACACTACAAACCGTGGCAGGAGCACATGGTTGCATCCAGAAGAGTCCCCATGCCAGCCTCTCCTCCTGAATGATTTGGAGGCTGAGCTCATTGAATATGAGATTGTTTATATTAGTGGTTGAATTAAAATGTAAATTCTAGCGTGGCTGAATAATTTTTAAGATGAACCCATGGGAATTAGGATGGGGGGGATCTGCAAGAGGATCAAAAGTTATGTTTCTCAACTCAAAGGTAGCAGAGGGAAACTGGGGATGGCTTTTTTAAGCCTTCAGTGAGGCAGGGTGCTCCCCTGGCCACAACAGACATAAAATTTCTTGTTTTGCATGATCTAACACCGCAAACATGGTTTGCTGACTGAGTAGCTGCCACCTGGCATGGTACCGGGTGCTAGTCTCCACTGCAATTATTATTGAAGTGCTATTCTAATTAACTGGATTTTATCTGAGTTTGTGAATGGTTTGAGGTTAAAACCATAGTTCTATGGGAATAGGCAAAGCCTTCTTTTATTTTCTTTAATTTCACATTTATTTTGGTGAAGCTCGCAAAACTCACAAGAGGATAGTGAATTCTTGTGGAGTGAAAAGTTGGAGTGCTGTTGCATTGATATTTCAATTCATCACTGAGATAAACATCACAAAGCCAGTAAGTAGGAGAGGGAGGCAGGGCAACAAAGAGTCCCTAGAACTTGGGGGCAGAAGGGACTAACAGTTTTTCAGGAAATGTTTTGAATGTAATAGGATCTTACTACCCTGCCATGAAATACACCTATTGTATTGTCAAGAAAGTAGGACCAGAGGGAAAATAAAGCTGAGCCTCAGCTAGCAGAAAAGATGTAGTACAAACAGGCTGGGAAGCCAGGTTTGTGGTTACACAGGGACTGTAAACCCTTGAACTAGCCAAACTGAATAGCTTTCAGTCACACTACGATGTGATTACAGGTTACTCAGTTCTAATCTCTTGTTAATGAAAGTAGAATTCAGATGAAGGCTTATCAGATGTTCTCTGTTTATACTTTGTTCTCACAAGGCTTTTAGAGAAGTCATAATGTACCTCAAAATCTCAGGAATAAGCAATCCTAAACAGAACAAATAAAATTGTGATGTTGTTACCAGGAAATTTAAAAAGAAGGTTTTGAATAAAGGAGAATCTTTCTCTAATCACCTTGAGCTTCAATCTCATTTCCAAGTGGATTATTGTGATATTAATATGGCTGCCAGAATAGTAATTATGGAAATTCAGAGCACTGTCTACAGCACCTCAATGTGGTTCTAAATTTCTGAAGGCAGAGTGATACTATCTCCTGTAAGAAGTAAAAAATCTCTACTGAAGCAATATGCCTACAGGACTGACTTTAATGCCACAAAAACGGAGTTTTACCTCTTAAAATCAATATGCCCACAGAATTTTGACACATACCTGTATCACCTTCACATAAAATCCATAGAGAAATGAAGCAATTATTTGCCTCCCACCCCATGCAAAGGCTTTGACCATACTAAGTTCAAGCTGTAGTTTCTGCTTGCAAGTTCAGAATCACTTACCTAAAGGATCTTGCTCCTGCAGGACTAGAGCAAATGCCAGTGCCCAGAGGAACAGCATGGTTTCAGCTGTCCGGGCTCTGCCGTGGTTGTGCTGGAGAGCCCCGCGGCCTCCCTCCCTCCCTCCCTCCCTCCCCGGCTTCCCATCCCCTCCTCGCCCAGCCCTTCGTGCTGAGGTTTAGCCGAGTTAGGCGGAAATATGCCCAGCCTGAGCCAAGATTCTTAAGCTGTTCTCTTCTGCTTCCCTCCTTTTAAAAAACACCCTTTTAGCTCCATGCACAGCCCAGCTATCCAGGCAAGCTGGAAGTGGCCCAGGCTCCACAAAGTTGGTTTTTTTACGCTTGTATTTATTTACACAGATTGGAATGGAATGTGATGAAAAGCTTTGGATCCTGTAAATACACCAAGTGGGGCAAGGAAAGGAAGGGAGAAAGGAGCAGGAAGGGATGCTGGATGTTTCTTTCCTGGTAGAATTTCATCTGAGGCAGGCAAAACACGGTATCTTAGATCTTGTGAGCTTACAGGGCTTTTACCACTCTATGCTCTTTGTGAAGAGTGCAGTGTGTGGCAGTCTATTGGGAGGTGACAGCTGTCTGGGTGCTTTATGTTTGGACAGTATCTTAAGATCTCCTGAGGAGCCATCTGAGTCTTTGCAGTTTGGCAGGGTTTTAAAATTGATTTGGCTTGGTAACATCACATGCAAAAATAGCACTACTCATGGCAGCCTGGCAGTGTGTGTGATTTTTAGCAGGATCTTGGTTGAACATTGTTTGTCCTACAGGTTCCTGGGTGTTGACTGAAAAGCATCTTTGCTTTTCTTTGAGGGGTCTTTGACCCCTCTAGGCTGGTGTAAAAAAACTTAAGGTATCTCCTTCCTGGTATTGTTCCTCATATTCATTTGAGTTATCTTTTTTCAAACTGTTGCAAGAAAAAATGAGAGGCCAGTAAGGCATCCTACTTAATCCTAAAGGCCATTGTTCAGGATAGACAATGTTTTAACCATTGAAATAAATCCCTGCAAACTAGAACAGATTTACCACTCCTGCAGCAGTCAAAAAAATGAAGTTATTTGAATATCTGAAAATGATCCTGTAGAGATGCTATCTTAGAGTTCAAAGTATAATCATCTTCAGTGACTTCTCTAACAAGTTAAGTTGTAAGCTCAGTTGCAAGGCAAAATAATCTCAGTAACAGAGATTCTGTGCCTGGAATTTAGCTGATAACTCTGATGAGGCATAGAACAACCTCAGTGTTTACTAACCCTTTGGGCTGGTTTGAATAAGTTAATATTTTTATGAAATAAAAAATTAAATTAGCTATGAAAATTGGAGTGGCAGAGTTTTTCTGGATGTTTTGGCTTGAATCACTAGGTAGCATATCACAATTCTTACAATTCAGAATAAATTTGATTATGCCTGCTGAAAACTTACATAAATCTTAATTTTCTTATTAACAGGTCCTGAGAGGGGAACAGTGAGTCTACCATCAGTTTTACTCTGTGTTTCAATATGAGATACTGATGTGGTAGGCTGTGATTTTGAAGTGAGACATTATCTGTGTGTGTGCTTTGAAGAGAGGGGACTGGGGAGCTGAAGAAGAATGTTTATGAATAGTTGGCTGCTGTTTTCTGAAAGTGTTTGTCCTTTGCCTCTATCCTTTTTTAAACAGAATCACTCAATGCACTGCAAAGGGAGCCTGTTCTTGAAAGGTTTCTGCAAGCTCTCTCTGCCATCCTCTATGCCACACACTAAAAGGCAATGAACATTCATTGAAACAGTTTCCCTTCAACATACTGTAAAAAACTTGGCAATTTCCATTCCAGACCAGCTTTGCTGAGGCCACTCACCCCCTTGACAGCACAGTTCTTGAGGTTCCTCTTGAATTGCTCTCAGGCTCCTGGAACAGTTCAGTCCCTCTAAGGTACTTGCTGCATGCTTTTGCATACTGTGTTATGTTTGACTATAGTGAGGTGCTGGTCTGATAGCCATGGAGAACTAAACAAAATAGTGTGGGTTTTCTCTAGTATTATCCTCCAGAGGTTGTTTCTGTAATCAGAGAGTAGTTTTTTCCACTGCAGGGAAATGCAGCCAGAAGGACTATTTCTGCCAAGTGCTTTTCAGTAGGACTACCTGTCCTTAGATTTTTGGTCATCTTGGCTAATTACCTCAGATTGCTTTTGTAATTTTTAAATACTCAGAAGGAAGCTGCAGGATAAGACAACTGGCAAATAAAGTACAAAAATTCTGGGGATGTGACAATACCCATTAAATTGTGAAGCAGACTTTTCAGAAGACAGATGTGAGAGCAGAAGAAAGAATATGATGCAAACATATTTGTGTTCTGAGAAGTCAGTAACTGATTGCCATCAGAGAAAGCATTCTTTAGCACATTCATCTTGGAAATGGCCATATATGAGAACACAATGAGATCATATGAATGTAGGTTTGCACAAAATCCAGCTGTTGAGATGTTCCCAAGATACTGGCAGCCAAAAAAAGCATACCAGTGAACAGGGATGTGAATTTATGCCAGCAGGCAGATTGGTGAAAGGGAGAGCAAACATAAGGATTAAGTCTATTTCGGGAGGTGCTTTTTTGTTTGTTTTTGGTACAGTCTCTCTGTATCTCTTTCTTGGACTAGTTAAATGCTTGGCAAAAGCAATAAACTGCACAGTGATCCCACAGGATGCATAGGGAGAAGGAATGGACTAAATAAAGAGTATATGTTGACAGAGGACATATGTGCCATGTGAAAAAAATCACATTTTTATTGGGCATGAAATCCTGCAGCATGGCCTGACAAAGGATATGGTTGAGCAAACTCTTGGGAAAACTAGGATTTTATGTGAAACACAGAGAAAATTAAGTGGAGATTACTTAGGAGAAAAAATATGGTAGAAAACCAATCCTTGTAGGGAGAGGAAAGTGCCTTACCCTGAAGAGAAGGAAATTAGAGTGTCATCACTTCCCTGGATTTAACACTGCTGGATGATGAAATCAGTGTAAGGTTGTGTAGTCTGCCTACCTGCCCCTTAGAGAAGATTAGTCTCCCTTAGGCTCTCGTCACAGGGTTAACTTCTGTCAGCTGCTCATGATCAGAATTTCTTGCTACTTGGAGGCTGTTGAACACCTAATGTAAATTAAGACTTGTAACACGATCCATTTGGAAAAGGTCACTTTCACTCTTCCAATTCATTTGGTTTCTGACTGCTGGGTTGAAACAGTTGTTGAACAGGTGCAAAAGCAGAATTTTATTACCTGGAGAGGCTGATTTGTGCAGAGCAGGTATGCAGCTTTTGGGATGCTTCTCAGGGAAGCAGAATTCAGCTCTGCAACAGTTCTTCTGTTTGGTGAAGCCTCTTTCAGTGGTGATTTCATTAGAATGAAGGAGACATTGCCATTTAAAGCTTTGGATAGTGGTGATTCTTAGCACACATCCCTGGCAGTCTCCACAGACCCTCCATGCCTCTGTTCACAGGGCAGCCTCTGTTGGAGTTACAGGTCTTATGGCAGCAGCCTCGAATGAATGAGTGATCACCTTGGTGTTCTGTGCCAGTGCAAGCCCCTCTCTGGTCTGTTGTGTATCAACTTGTACTCCTGTTTATTATCTCAATTTGCAGGGGACATCAAACATCTCAAGTTCTCCTGCTATTGTCATAGAGACATAATCTCTGATGCAGTTTATAACCCATATCATGTGGTTCATAGTGTGAAGCACTGTAAGAGCAGCTCTGTCTCTGCCCTACCCTGGAGAAGTTAACAAGTGTGTGTGTCATGGAGCAGACAACTCTGATCCAGCCTTCTTCAAAACAATATATTTTGTGCTACGCCTAAAGCCAGCAGTGAGTCAGCTACAGGAATTGACTCTCTGGTGTCATCTCGGTGCCAGCACACTAGGCTGGATTCTGTTTGCCAGTATTAGGTAAGCATCCCATGGCTTCAGGCTGTTTTCAGTCTGTGGCTTCAGCTTCCTGAGCAATGATCTGCAAGGAAACTGAATCAGCTGAAGGAAAAGGTGGGTCACATGGAATATTAGTGAATTATGTTGTTTGTTTTGTATTTTAACTAGTTGTTATATCCTTTCATTTGACAGATTTCAGGCATTTTATAAAGCCTGGCCATGCCTCAGGAACCCTATGAAATACGTTATGCAGTGTGCCCACCCATTTTAGTGAAAAGAAACCTTTGTCCTTAGAAAGTTGGATTAACTATATTCCAGCAAGGTTAGTGATTCAGGAATAGACTCTTGACTCCCAGTCTTGCATTGCACACGTGGTGATCTGATATTTGCTATATTTTCTATTGCAGAAGGTTGTGGCCCTTTGCTGTTGTGACTTTACGTGCACCCATTTGCGTCACATAAAAATGGGAAATAGATCTGTGAGTCTGTGGTGGATAATATTCAGGGAAAATAATACAGGGTAAGTTCTTGATTATTCCCAAATTAGAATTACTCAGCCAGTGTCTTTAGCAGATGGGTATTGCAAACCACACCAATTAAATGAGATAATTACTTGCAACTGAAGCCACAATTTCATTCTGTGAAGGACCTGCTAATATCTGAGAAGCTATTCATGCATGGAGTAGCACCTTGCTGAACAGAGTCGTGACAAACAGCAGTATAGCAAAGGTCTGTTACTTAACAGCTGTGTACCTTTCTCCATTAGAGAAGGCATCAGCCATGCATGTGAAGCCTTTGAATGCACGTAGTGTTTGCCATGTGAGTGGAGATACCTAACAAAACAGAGAAACAGCTGGAAATAAATCCCACTTTTGTTCGCTACTTGGCGTGGTCTCCTTTCCTCTTAATTACCACAAGGTCATGGAGACTTGCAAGGGGAAGAATGACTTGCCAGAGAGAGAAGCCAAGCTAATCACTCCACTGCCATTGCTCTGAAAATTTACAGTATGTGTATAATTTTAAAGCTAATGCAGTAAAAATCCCTGGTTAAAATTCCTTTTGAAATACATGTCTGAGTGAATATACAAGACTGTAGCAGGATGATAGTAGTTCCTTTGTTATTACAGATCCCTTACGTCTTTAGCTGCAATTTTTCCTCAAACTTGCTTCCAATACATGTTTCCAGGCACAGAGTGAACAAAAATGTGTATAAATTTTTTCATCCTGCTGCCTGCGTAGTTAATCACATGATGGATCCTGTCCAACAAAATTCCCCAACAGTACAGCTAGTCATTACTCTATGGTACTGGCTTCTCACCTCTTTCATTCCAGCTGAAAAACGGCATTAGAAGACAACTTAAATACTTTCATAATGCCACTACTTAATAGGAGAATTTGTGGTAGTTGCCATAGGGAAATACTATAACCATAAGAAGGAAGAGAAGGGCCCATGAAAAAATTTCTATTAAAAGCTGATCCAAATCATGAAAAACCTTGCGAGCATATGAACAAATGAACAGATTAGCACACTCCACAAACTCTAGAGGCAGGATATTAACTCCAATTGTTGGAAAACAGATGTGAACTATTGTCCTCCACCCCTTTTCTAAATTTTTTTTTTTCTAATGAGTTTGTTAAAGTGCAATTGGTTCCATATGTATTTAGGAGGGAGCCTGATGGTGACTACACTTGTTATTAGTTTGTTGTATGTGCATGCATAGTTTAGTTGTTGTTAGGATGAAAGAAGTAGGAGCAAGAATTATCACCTGGAGCAGCATCCATGTAGGAAATCGGGATAGCATGGATGCTGTTCACAATGTTAGATTTTAGGGCATCCTACCTTGCCTTAAGAGACCAGTTGGCTCAAAATAAGTTAAAAGATCTGTTACAGTATTCTGCCAGATGCAGTAAAACGCTTTAGATTATCTGTCCCAAATGTTCATTAATTCAGACCCACCACTGGAACTCTTTGTAAGAATAACAGAAATATTATGTCTTAATGCAGTTATTAATCTATGTAATTCTGTATTTTTTATTTCTGTAAGTGCTACCTGTTTTTATCTTTCTGAATACTAATTTTTGCCATCTACACTATATTGAGGAGATGACTTTCACAGTGATGCCTATCTAATGTCTCTTCTCATTAACGCTGAGAAAAGAGGAAATGCAAGATTAGAGGATAAGAAAGTCGAAGGGAAATGGAGGGCTCATTGTATGTATTCGAGGAATAAGAAGCATCAAGGTGAGGACAGGAGCCAATTGAATCATTAGGATGCTATAAATAATTCTGAAGTAATCTCTTTATCATTAAAAAAGTGAATTAGGAGAAGCTGATGGAGCAAAAGCCTATAGTTTGAATTTACAAGAAATTAAAGCAGTCCAGGGTGCACAAAATGTTCTGCTGGGGCCACTGGGAGGGACTTGATTGCACAGCATTGACGGGATTGCTGGAAGGAGAGCGTGGGAGCCGGCGGAGGCGAGGCAAGGTGTGGGGAGCAGCCCGGAGAAGGGCGGGGGAAGGGGCGTGGGGAGAGGCTGCAAATCCGTGTGGATGGCCCCGGGCAGCTGCCTCTCAGGTGGCGCTGAGGTGACCTGTTTCTGGCCACCAGGTTACCCCGGGGGACGCTTCGTGTCCTGCCCCACCTCTGACTAGGGCGGCTTCCTCTGTTTCCTCCTCCCGCAATAGCGCTGGGCACAGCCCGGGTGAGCTGATCTCCGGCGCAGCCTGAGCTGCAGCCGAGGGTTCAGCGTTTTAATTAGGCACAGCGGGGAGGAGGGAAGAGGATTTGGATCAGTGAGTGCTCGGACAAAGTGACAGCCCCCGACTGTTGCCCCTGACCTTGAGCTTAGGCTGCGGGGAAGCAGAGTTCAGTCCGTGCCGGGGCTGAGGAGGCTGCTGTGCGGCGCCCCGGCAAGCACGGGTTTGCTTCAGCAGAAACCTCCCTCCGCTGCTGGCTCAAACATCTTCGAAGGCATTTTAAGCCTCTGAAAGCATCGTGTAGTAGTGATGTATAGGCTGTGGCAAATCAGAATCCCTTCGGGAGTTAAGTCTGTTAAACCCCCCCCAAATTAATTGTGTTTCAGCTCACGTTCACTTGCCATTTGAATCCTGGTGATGTCCACTAGTGAGAAGAAATTATTGCAGTAGTACGTTGAAATTATATGATGCCATTGTGATGGTCTAATGTGTCTGGAAAAGCAGAAGTGAAGCTGCTGATCACAATTGCTGCACAGTCTCTGCACAGACAATCAAATGTGGATTTTGAGCGATTCCCTGTGTGGGCTTCAGCCAGTGCACTTCTACTCTGTGTGAACACAACTGAATGACCAGAGCTTTAGACCCAGATGAACAAAACCCTGGAGCCAGTGAAAACTTAAGGGATGTCATGTTATTCAAAGATAACTGCATACAGTATTTGTTCATTAATATAATTTTGAGATGTGACTTGGACTGCTGAGGACTTTCATGCAACTGCAATGCTTATCTGCTGCCTCTGCATGTATTAGAAATGTTATCCTACCACTTGAAACTGAGATAAGCAGGATGTTACAGCTAAATATCCCAAATAGCAGCACAAAATATTTTGCTGGTTCTTATCATTTATTTAGTCTCAGTAAAAGAGAATGTACATTTTTTTTTTGTAACAGCAAGGCACAAGGTTTGTGCTGCCAGTTTCTCCTCATCTGATGCTATTGGTTCAGCATCTATTAGACCTCTTATGGATATAGATACTATTTTGAGGAGATAATTTTTGGACTCTAATGTAAACTTTTGTCTCTTTGCCTTGAGAAATATCTCATCCTTTCTGCAAAATGTTTACATAAAACAGATACAGTCTGTCCCACATAAACAGATACAATCTGTCCCATAGCTTTAGATAAAGCACATCCAGCCTTCCCTGTTGCCTCTTGCTCCAGCAAACACGTTCTTTGAATTGCTGCCTGCCCTTTCTTTCAGGCTCTGTGAAATACAACTTGAGGAAGCTACTTCTGTTTGCACTGATTTCGGTCTACCTTGTCAGCCTTTTCTGACAAATGGGAACCTGACATTTTACTGCTGTGCATGAGCTGCTATCTGATAAGTATAAACAAGTTTCACTGGGTGCTGAAACTCCAGTCTGCTCTATGAATATTGATTTATGAAGAATCTGAGATGGGAGTTAAATTAATATCTATAATTAGAAGGAAATGGGAAGCCTTTGGGTGCCTATTCTTTTTTTTTTTCTTCTTTTTTCTTTTTTTTCTTTTCTTTTCTTTTTTTTTTTTCTTTTTTTTTCTAATTCTTTATGAGTTGTCTGTATTTCTTTATCCATACTGATTCAATGGTTTACCACCACATTTGCATCAATATGTTGCATAATCCTCAATTATCATTTTGGTTTTCTGAGTTACTATTCTCTGAGAAACTTTTATTGTTTTTCTTGGCTTAACTGCAGACTGTCTCCACCCTCTTTCCTTCTGCAAGCGATCAAATTCTGTAAAGAATTCTCTGCTTTGGATAGACTATCACTTCCCACCCATGTTGTTCTCACTGAGGTTGGAAATGTTATTAATTTTATTTAGTGTGGAGAAAAGCTTGGCTAACTCTTCAAAACAATCTCTCAAGTCTGTAATTCAATAAAGTCCTTATTTACAATGGCCATAGCTATTTTTCTCAGTGCTGTCCAAACTGAGTTCTCTCTGATTACAAGAAAATGAAGCATTGTTTTCCATTCTGACAGAAAAATGGTTCTATTTTATTTTTTAGTTCAGAAAAAGTGCAGCATAACCTTGTTTAAAAGGTTTTCTAGAAAAAGAAGCAGCTGTTGTTCTCCACATTATGTTATTTTTAATGGGTTTTGCACCAGGGACTGAGGGAAGAAGGCTGGCAGTTATACATGACCTGTTGAGTGTAAAATTGTTATTCTGAGACTTGGATTTTCCAATTCTTTCCAGTCCCAATCATTGCTTTTTCTTACACACCAGCACACAGACACTGAATTTCAGTTCTGTTCCTGATTAAAGTGTGTAGTTTATTTCTTTCTTTGGACTCAATATTATCTAAGTAAAAGATAATTTATTATGATGTGGATAAAACCTCTTCCCACTAACTGCTGTTTCAGATGTACACAGTGCCTCTGACCAAGTCTGGTTTTACTGATGTCTCAGCCTAGAGCTGGGCAGATATGAACGATGATTTCCTTGCACACACACACAAAGTGTGAGTGGTGGCAGCATGGAAGTTGTAAATGAAACCTTTGGAAATCTATACAGCACTAAGGCATTGGCTTCCTTCCCTTAGGACCCACCAAAGAGCAGCTGGGAAGGAAGTAAGAAACTCTAGATTTGAAAAGAAATGTCATCTGGGGTGACCTGTAACTTCGTGTTGTTTTTGACAATTTCATGGCAATTGTGTTAGATATCACTTCACTGTACCAGCAGTACAATATCATACTTATCCATTCCTTCCACCCATATAAAAGAAAAAATCAAAACTGAAAGCTTGTTTTTCCTTCCTGTGGTAGTTTTGAGTTTTTTTAAGCACTGAGAATGGGTTTGGAAGTGGCAAGGGCTTTGAAAGAATGTTTGACATGGGCTGAAATCAGCAGCAGAAATTCCTAAAGATCCTTTTTCTGTAGTTGGCTGCTTGTTTGGGAGTATTTTACAGGGATAGCAATTCAGTGCTTCATGTACTTCTGTCATGCAACAGCTTGGTGAATTTTTTTCCAGCTTCATGACGTAATGGTTGCAGAAGTCCTTTTACCCATGCAGCGTGGTCTACAAGTGTCAATTGCAGATCAAAGCCTTGTTTGTGAGGAACTGAATTCGTGTCAAGACTTGAGCACGTTGGTCTGGACCCCCAGATACCCAAAAGCCAAAGGAACTGCCATTTTCACTGCTAAAAAGTTTCATTTCCTGCCCACCATTGCAGTTCAGATGTGTTGGGAACAAAGTAGTAACTCCCCTTGCCTTCCCTCTGCGCTTCCAGGCACCGGTGAAGTTGGCCTGAATGTAACTTGGCTGCAGGGCTGCAAGTGCTGGCAGCAGCTGAGTGCATTTTTCCCTCATCTCTCCTGGCAGCAGCGTGCTGCTGGGCTGTGGCCACTTGTAGCACATGGCACCACCACAACCTGCCCATCCACTGCCTGGAAAAGGAAGAATAAGAGGGGTTTGTGTGTGAGAAACTGGAAAAAATGGTGAATCTTGAGCTTCATCAGTATTGATGAAGTCAAGAGAACATGGGCCTGCCTGCCACGCCAGTGTAAGGAAGGCTCCACCAGCACAGCTCAGACTTTCCAGAGATCCCAGAAGACTATTTGAGCATTTATTTTGACTCTCCCATGTAAATCAGATTATAGTATTTCCCATGACATCCTGTGGGGAGAGTTAGGTTACAGCTTGAGTTAGGTTTTATGACAGGTCTGTTCTCTGTCTTGGAGATAAAGATTTTGTATGCTCTCAGTAGAAAGCAGAGGGTACTGAGGGACCACTCATACCTGGACATGATACCTGGTCCACCTCCAGGCAGTCTGGAGACTGCACTCCATCAGGAATATATATTTGAGAGGAGAGGTACCACAGAAGGCCCTGTACCCCATCCCCACGGCACATTCTGTATCTGGAGTTGTGACCCTGCCTTTGCTATAGTGCTCTCTCAGGGCAAAGAAAGACAGATTTAGATGGAGCTTATATATATATATCCCTATATAGATATATAAGCCCATATAAATAGATATAACTAACAGATATCTACACAGATATAGCTAACTGTTGCTACAGTGCTTCCTAGATGGTCTTGTCTTTTCTTTATGATTTAGCTACCTGTATTTTTCTCCTACAGGGACTTGTACCAAGAGAAGACCGAAACTGAGCTGTCTCCTCTGTGCCTCAGTCATGAGGACATATATCTCTTCGAGATGCCTGAAAGGATCCTGCAGAGACTCAAGCACCCCAAACCTGGCATCCCTGTCCTGCTGCTCTGCCTACCAGAGTCCTGCTGCTCAGTCATGGGCCCTGCAGCCGGTTGGGATCATGCTCCACAGCTAAGCAGTAAGTAACTAAAGCTTCAAGTGTCCTGCTAACAGAGCGTCACCGGAGCATAATCCAGGCCCTGACTCAAATTGACAAGGACAGGTTGGGCTCTGAAATAATCTCTTTAAATAGCAGCAGCCATCTCTTTCAAAGGCACTTCCCCCCCAGGCAGCTCTGAGAGCTGCTTACAGCACAGAGCCTGCTGTTTGCCACCCAGGCAGTGCAGGGCTGACACTTCTCACAGGCAAGTGTGTCCCCTGCCAGCACTCTCCAGCTTTGCTTTGCACCAGGAGTTACAATGAATTTTGCAGCACAGTTTATCTACTTCAGGGTCTTAAAAAACAGAAGTCCCAGAGACCGCTACAGGGAAGACGAAGACTACGATCCTTTCTGGCAAAGGTTGGAGAATATTGCTGTGTGACTTAGAGCTAGAGTGCTCCTTTATCCCCCTCAGGGGTCATGGTCAGCCCTTGGGGTCCACCCAGGGCCAGGCCCACGGACATGGCAACCCCTGGACCCCTCCTGCCTCCTTATGGTGTCGTAGTTGGAGTTTTGCTTCACCTCGTTGTTTATTTAGTCGCTGTGCTGTATAGGTAATGCTTTCTTTTTCCTTTCCTTACTTTCTTATTAAAAAAAAATCTAACCAAACAAAAAAATCCAGGAAATTGTTTGTAATTTTCCATAACCTCCCAGGATTCTGTGAGTATGAGTTGCTTTTGGAGTTATCCACTAGAAGTGGTGGAGATTTGAATATTTTTAGCTCTCAGAGTTCACCTTTTTTATTTCTTCATGAGTACGGTATCAGAAATAGCCCTAGACAGACCAATGGACTGCTGAAAATTTATCTTGGGATAGCCCATGCCAGATCCTGTTATTACAGCTCTGTGGTTATCTTTGTTATGGTGCTTACAGTGATCTTAAATTCCTGTTTTCAGACTTGGATGGTGCAGATGGAATGTAAGAGTCATCTAGCGTAGCATGAGCCGAGGCTGTGCACACACATGGCATGGTGGGGTTGTGCAACCTCATTCTTAACCTTTTCCATAGTTTGTTTCTCCCTCAGTTTTATTGTCTGGACACCACTATTGAGATCATGCTCTGGTTTTGCCAGATGTGGAACAAACAAGGAACAATTCTCATTTCCTGCATCTCCTTGTCACAGATGTTGTTAACATTTAAGATATAAATTGTTTCAGTGGGCCCAATGCTGTTAATAAAGGGGAAGACAAGATCATCTGCCCTGCAAAAAGTGCTTGCTCAAAGTCACCTGTGATAGTAGTTCACTGTGAATCTCCTTTCCTCTATTTTAAGTTATGCTATTCGTTCCTAATTGGAAGTGGATTATGGAGATGTGTTAGTCACCAGAAAACCTCTAGGCTCAGAATACATTCAACTTAGGAAAAAGTTTAATTGCTTGAAGAGTTTTAGCTGCCAAACACTGTGCAGTGTTGGATAGTGATCATTTGACATTCACAGCTTTGAATGTCTTGTGAGAACTTTTGAGAGGGATGGGTCTGTTTGAGGGACAGTTGTTTACCTCTGGTTCAACATTTCCATGATGAAAGGCCTTGTGAATTCTTCTTGCTTTCAGATTGCTTTTTCTAGTGTTGCCTACTTAGCAGCTGACACCCAGTTGCCATTGCCAGCAGTAAGCCATGACCTGTGCATAGTGTGTACAGCAGAATGGCAATAGACCACAGATGAAGGCATATATAGTGCTAGGCTCCAGCTCTGGTAAGTCTGACTTACTAAAAGTAAGGATTGATTTTATCAGAGGTGATACAGCTTGGTTGTTTCCTGCACGATCTTGAGCTTTCTTTGTGTGTGTTCCCAGTGCAGCATCACACGGGTTTGTCTGACCTGTATGTGGTGAGTAGAGTTATAAAGGCCTGCTCAGTCTCAAGGCTTGGTTATTCTGTACCTGTCTGTGCTGGATGGTTACAGTGCTCACACTTTTGTCATCCAGGCTGGTTACTAAGCCCTGATCTCTTTGTATTTAAGACACTCTGATAAATAGCCCTGCGGAAGTCTTAGGCAAGTCACTGGATCTGTGTCCCAGTTTCCATCAACAAAGTTGAGTTAGTATTTTCTGAATTTGTCTTTCTGTTTAGGGGAAGGTGCTGGTGATTCCTGTGTGGCTTAGGAACAATCACTTTGCATAGGGTTTAGGTCATATAAATTTCAGACCTGCATTTTATATTTCCATCCTGTACGTGCCACTAGTTGGAGCAATACAGTCTTGGATGGGTGTTTCTAAGTGGTAGCATTACACAAAATACTGATAATTCAAGACAGTCATATTTAGAGAGCAGTATTGTCTTTGATCTGTTTTAAATTTATTGTCAAAGAGAGATCTGCCCTGTGTCTGCTGGAGTTTTTGTCACCCTGTAGTGGTGTGCAGGGCACTCAAACACTACAGATTGCATGACCTGGAATTCCTGGTGGTGAAGATGACATTTGTTATGATCCTTCTTGACACTTTTATCTCAGCAAGCCTCTGTTTTTCTACCATTTTTCTTTCATAAAGTCCCACTTGCACAAGTTTCTGAGATGCTTTAAAGAATTGCTGCCATTGCAGTATTTGGATGTATTTGGGAATGGGTAAAAAGGTAGAAGAGGGGTTGAGATGGAACAGGAATGCTTAGGAGCTACTGGGAAAGGGGATTGCAACAAGGAAAGTATCAGAGAGATCTGGGAGGCCCAGGCAACAAGCAGGGTCAGAGGAGACAGCACTGGGACATGGAATTAGAAGGATTAATGGAGCTGGAGAAGTTCTGGGTAAAAGGGATTTGGATGAGGGAAAGGGCCCTCTCTGTCATATCCTGTCATAGCCTCTTTCTCACTCCTGTAAGAGCAGATCCCAGCCCAGTCACATTGCAGTCATAAGCCAAGCAGACTGCTACCTGCAGCAGGCTGCTCCTCCTGCCTTGCCCCCTGTACACGACCCATCTCTGCTCAACGCTGAGGAGAGGCAGAAGTGATTTTAAAGGGCTCATCTTTTGCTTAGTAGGTATTCTGAACTTGCAGGCATAAGATCTGAGCCCAGTTACCTGAAAGCAGATGACAAATATGTCTAAAGCTGTATCTTACCAATGTCTCTTGCTCAGTGTGCTCCAGGAAAGTCTTCAGAGAGCCTGAAGATGATGGCAGCATATAGGTATGAGCTTAAGAAATCCCTACACCCAAAACATTAAAAAAGGGACAAAATTAAAATCCACATATAGAGAACGTGTGCATGAGTTTGAAGTGGTATTCAAGCTTAACATTTTGTGACTGCTCAGCCCAAGCTGGGCATTGGAGTTGGAACTTCCCGTCATGGCACAGGTCTATAAGAATGCTAAAGTATTCCACAGAACTTGTGTCATACTGCTGATGTCCACAAAAATCAGATTCCTTACCTGATGTGCAACAAGCCAATAATTACATGCTGAGAGAGCTGTTCATTGTACCTGAGAGTTGCAGAAGCCTCGGTGCTCTGTGGATTCCACAAACCAAGCCCACCAACTATCAATGCATTTTACTATCTATACATTTTAACAAACAAAGGAAATAGCTTTCATTTGCTACAAGTTCCCTTATTAATTAGTATTCTGCCTTCTATTGGTTAATGATTCTCTTGTTTCTCCTGCTAATTAGTCCTCATGCTCAGTCTTTCTCTTCTTTTGGGTCAGTGGTTTCTTGGGTTGGTGGTTGCAATCTGCCCCTGCCAGAATCCCCTTTTACCCAGTCAGAGCTGATCTCAGCACAGCTGCTGGGTTGGCTTTGTTAGTTTCTCCTTTGTCTTGGGAATTCTGCCAAATGTCCTTGGGGCCCATAAATTCTGCATTTTTTGTGTCCACTATCAGTGGTACATCCTTCTCTTTGTTAACCTCCTATGAGGTCCAAAATCATTGAACCATGTCAAGCCCTAAACGTTACTGAGGCAATTCTACCAAAAAGTAATTTGATTTTCTAGCACAAAGCATCACTTAGAGCTCGTTAGCTGCTGTTTCATGGATTAAATCTCCCTTCTTGTTGATTAGGCCTGAAAAATATACAAACATCAAAGACATCCTTGCTTGAGAAAATTTTTACATTTGCACATTTTGCAACACTGTCAGTCCCTCCTAATACTGAATGTGTATCACTGTGAATGCAGATGACAAAGGCTGCTGTAGAAATTACAAAGAAAGGCTGAGATTTCAGTCTTATATTAAAGTCGATTTCCTTTTGTGACAGCTGAATTTCCACCTGTGAACCAGTACATGGTAACGTCTGTCCATAATTCCAACTTCACATCTGCCTCAAAATGTGTTGTTGTGACTAATTTTGAAAGTGTAAAAGCTGCCAAATGGGCCAGGTGCTGACCTTGGGTACATCAGCAATCAAAATGTCAACACTAGGTCGGGCCAAGATCAGTCCTCCTCCTGTGTCCTCCTCTGTGTGGCCAGTAACAGAGTTAGGAGAAATACAAAAGCCACCTAAGGCACTTGCTCTCATGTGCTTTCATGGAGCTTGCCAAGTGCTCTGAGGCTTCCTGAATCACAGAATAATTCTTGAATGATGTATGTATTGGTCACTGCTTCCATTTAGTTGTGCATTTTTTAGGAGCCATCGTTGTTCTTAATGAAGTCCTCTGGCAATGAGTTCTGTAAGCTAATTTTTTTCTCTAAGAAGGGAAATCTTAAATTTTCCACCTGTTACTTTCTTACCATCTCCCCCTAACATTTCTACTGGGCAGAATGGTGACAATTTGCTATTCCCTGGAACATATGTGATTTTTCAGAGTTTGCTCCCTCAATTTTAGAAGTTGAGGAGATCCAGTGCATCAGTTTAATCTGTTTAGTCTGTTTTGTGTGTCCTGAGGGAGGCAATCTGAATGTGCTTCATGATAGGGACATGTAGCTGTTCTTCATTGTACACTTGGACACTTCTTTCTCTGTCTAATGAAGGCAACAGTTGTGGTCTTTAGGTATAGTATGCATTACTGCCTTTTATCTTCCCAAAATTATTTTTGCTGGTCTTATTTTTTTCTTAGTTTGCTGATATTACTATTTTTTAATTTTTTCCCCCTAGTGCTGTTTAACTTGATTGATATCATCAGTATGTTCAAAAAACCAAACTGGAAATAGAAAAATTTTTCATTCCAAGTTGTTGCTTTTTGTTATTGTAGGAGTACATTTTGGTACACACTGTCTGTACATTGACTTTGAGATTTTAAAATATGTAAAGCTAACTACTTAAATTAATTTTTTTCCTGTGCCTAAATTGTTTATGGAATGTCTGCATATGGATCTTCTCTCTTTTTTTTCAGTTATGCTGAGCAGCTGTTCTTGAAAAAGTAGGTTTATAAACTGTATTTCATGTTTGCTTTTACTAATCACTTTAAAGGTAAAAATGCTGTAATTTACAACCATGTAACAAAGCTTGCCAGCTGGATATTTGTTTTATGTCTGGAAATAAACAGACCTTTTAATGAAAACTTTTGATAAACTCCAAAGAAGGAAAAGCTCCATTTGAAAGGAACAGTGCTTTGTAATGCTGAGGTTTGTATTTATATTGGCTCAGATCTTCATCTGGTGGACATGATTGCTGGAGCAGGGGCCACATTTTGTTACTGTGCTTGAGAAGGCACATGCTGTGTTTCTGTGAGCACTTGCATGCTTTGCTGCCTGCTTTGCCTGTCCCTGTAAAAGAAATCCATATAGATCTCTGCCACGCACGTGGAATGTTTTTGAGACAAGAAATGCTTTTGACCCAACAGGGTCATTGGTTGCCCATTTGTGGTATGTGATCAAGTCTCAGCCACTGTTTACCTTGGGAGTCTGAGCTCTAGGAGTGTCTGTGGAACACCCAGGTGGGCTCAATATGGGAAAATGTCATTCTCTAATGTAAATGAAACATGTGGGTATAGAAAAAGAATCAAAGTTATTCTGAAGTTATACATATATATATATCCAATAGAATGATATCCCCTTGATAAAGAAGCTGCTGACATTTCAGATGCTAAATGTATGATAGTTTTCATACTAAATATTAAGATGGTAATGATTCAGATGTGCTCTAAAGCTAGCTCAAGCCTGAAAGGCCTATACATATTTTGATTTTTTTTTCTTTTCCTCTTTTATAATGGTCACAAGGTGTTGTCTCCATTGGAATCCTGAGCAGATACTCATTGGTCATGGGAGTGGTACTGCACATCAAGGACTGAGCATCTGATTTACTTCCCTACTTTTTTTTTCTGACAAAAACGGGAAACCTAAGACTAGGGAAAAAAATCGATATACCATTTTGGTCTTTCTATTTGCAGATACAAATATTTGATGGCACTAGTGTGGTGAAGCATTACCATACACTTCTACTTTCTTAGAGAACCCTGCTTCATCAATAAACTTATTGTGGTTATCTTTGCCTGGGTGTTTTTATAGACTTTTTGATTGCAACAGATGCAATGAAAAATGAGACTTGTTATTTTATCTCAAATGCCAGTTGGATAAAAAAAATTGACCCATAAAATCACAAATTTTTGATCTGCCTATTTTTTTTTTTACCCTACATAAACCCATTTAACCATTTCCAGTGTAACAAACATAATTAGTTGCTAATGCTTGCTAAACATTTTAGACATATGCTCAGAAATAAGACGTATCTGTTCTTCCTTTTGGAGCGGTTATGGGAGTCTGAGATATGGAAAATATTTTTTCGGAAGGGAGAGGTATGGAATGAACTCTAACAGCTCTGTGGGCTCTTGGATGCTGCTGCTGTTTTTGTGGGGGCTGTGCTGTAACACGTTCACAGGCAGGCAGTCTGATCTGCTTCTCAGCTTTGCGTTAAGCAGAATAATGTGCACCCAAACTAACACTTGAAGATTAACATCTTTATGAAGTGTTCCAGCTGTCTAACCCTAATGGAGCAGAGGTGCAGAAAAGTGCAGAACAGAGCTACTTGATAAGATATTTGATTTGAAAGCAGAGGGCCAGGTGTCAGGCCGTATCATCTTTAAGATACAGTATTGGGAAAATACTTTAGATCAAAAGTTTCAACATAAAAAGTTTACAAATGCATATATACTTTATTTATCTTAGGAAATTAGTGTTCTCATTAATTTTAGAGAGAGAAGATCTTGTTACAAAAATTTTCTCCTGTGAAGATATACAGAATGATTGATGCTACTGGTATATTACTTGATTCTAATAATAAAACATTTTATGTTGCCCATACTGTTATGTGAATTCCTCAGTAGAAGAACTGGAAGTGTAATAGGAACCAGAGCTACTGGCACCAATTATTGGTACCATAAAGGAAATGGATGATACTTCCCAAAGTGGGCAATTGCTCAAAAAAAAAATGTTTCTAAATATTTAAAAATTCTTTCAGAAGTCACTGCAAAGCATATTATGGTGCTGATCACTGCTGTAAAATGTGCTTTAGCCAGCCCGGCTGATGAGTAACTGCAAAACTTAGACTCAAATTATTTTAGGAAAAAGGTAAATATTTTTAGTTGGAGATAATGCTGGAATCTCTGACATAATTTAACATGTTTGTTTTTAGAAAATTGTTTCTACCAAATAGATTACTAGTGAGTCATGTAGAGGAGCTCATACCATCTGTCTAATCGTAGCCACAAACCAGGGGTGGTATCAGCTCCTTTCCAAATCACTGGTCTTCTGCTTAATGCTCCTTTCCCCCCGTTATAATCTCCAAATTCCAAGAATTCCTAGCAGTTTTGCATTTATCTGTTAATAGGACTGCAAAATCCTCCACCTCAGTGCATTGTTCCTTGTGAACCGAATGCTATGGATCACAGAGTCAGGCAGTTGAAGGTACCAAATCCAGCAAATTTTTCTAGCGGTGTTGTTTCTCCTAAGTTTCTTTGAGAAGGAGAATTTTGTGCCACCATATCTCTTTTGTATCTACACATGTATTAACCCACGAAATGTTAACCCACAAATCAGAAGACCTAGCTCTTTAGCTTTGCAGGAGGATATAATTACTATCCCTTATCGAAGTAATTTCCTTCCTGTCTCGAGGCAGTTGATGGCTGTCAAGAGTACACTCTGCAAATATGCAAGGGCAGAGAGCAGACCTCTTGTGTACAGTGTAGTGGTATTTGTTGCTGCTAATAATAGTTTATGGGAATGGTCTGCAGCAGATGCTTGCCCATTTTGAAAAAGACAGAATTGCATACAGAAATTACAATTCCAGTTATTCCAAAAGTTTTGAAAGCACTGGATTAGTATCACTGCCAGTGGAATACTGAATATTAAGGAAGGTCTCGCTGTCCAGAAAACACAGATTATATATTTCTTATTTTTTGGGGTAGGACAGTTTTAGTTTGCCCACATGTTTGGGTATTTGTAGCTTTTCTAACAGCTGGAAGGTTACAGTACCTTTCAGTGCATCTACAAGTAGGTAATATGACAGTAGCAACTCTGCCTGATGGAGGCTTACAAAGAGCAACTGAGACATGCATCCTTCTAAAATGCTAAATATGAAGCCTTTAATCATCCAAGCCTTTCTAATAAGTTTCTTTTATTTGTTTTCAGGGACGACAATAAAATAAAGAAACAAGAGTTGCCAGCAGTTTGTGATCTTCACTGCTGTAAGGATGTGCCCGTAAGAAACGGCCTTATTGGGCAGAAGCCACCCTCTATCAACCCCGAGAGACTGAAGGATTTTGGTGAGGAGGATTACCTGAACGGGGATGTGAAGACCTGGGAAATGAAGATAGTGAGCCGAAATGAGGAGTTACTGAGGGATGCCCTTTCCTGCATCCCTCAGCCAAGCAGTAGGGCCAGCCTGGCAAGCTGTAACAAGCTGATTCGATTTGAAGATATTAGTGCAGCAGCCTTCAAAATCCAGTGTGGTGTTCAGAAAACCCCCTGCATGGTAGGGAATCTTTATGGTTTCATGTTCTCTCAATGTTTCTTTTATTTTTCCTTGTGAAAGTTGATCAGAAATGAAGAAAGGGTATGTGTGAATTGCAGCAGATAGATCTGTGTAAGAAGACTCATGTTCATATTGTATTTAACTGTCAATAATAATTTTCTTCTTATCTGTTTACACTAACCTAAATCCTCACAGATTGCAGTGACCTGTAAACAAAGGATAAATCACATTAGGCATAGACTTAATGCACTGTGATATTATGCTCCCAGTGACAAACTCCTGCTATAAGGAATGTGAGTTGGAGGTGGCAGGCTACCAGTGTTTGGGTAAGCACTCTTGTGGAAGGGTCTGGTCTGGAACCAGCCCTTGTATTTGGAGGGTTTGAAGGTACAGATTTGCTTTCCCAGTTAGGCCAACCAGGAGGGGCTGGACATGTTCTGTAACCAGGTATTTCTGCCACAGGTGTCTTCAGAAAAATAAGGATGTTAAGACACACAAATGTGCATGTGTTGATCAATCTTGGTGTAGAAATGACTGAGATATCCCCAATCAGTGTACAAGGTCTGCTATAAGAGAAATACAATGGCAAGCTGTACTCTATTTCTATACATTTTCATGGTCTATTTCTTCTGTTGGGAGCTCTTCAAGCAGGCTGCTCTGGGCGCTCTGGGTAATCTCTTTTCCTTTTGGTGGGTGAAAAGAGTCTCTGCCAAATGGCAGTTCCTAGCAGCAGCCCCAAATCCCACTCTCAATGAATCCTTGTGGATTGTTTTCCTGGCATGTGCAGGGTAAGGACCTTGCAATCTGCTTGGGGCTAGCAGTCCCTGGAGTGAAGTGGTTGGGTCCTCAAGGTGCAGCAGTTGTCTTTGTTCCCATATGATGCCTGCTGATCCAGAGACATCATAACTACTTCCAGTATGGGTTTTTTAGCCTAGCATTCCCAGAATAAGGATAGCTGTGCTTTTTGTAGCACATTACTGAAGAAGTGTGTCTTGTGTCAAAGGATGTGGTACAAGACAGTTTGGGGCTGTAAGGTGGCACAAAAGATTTGGCTGGAATGCAGGGAAGTTTGGCTAGGGTGGAGTTAATTTTCTTCACAGTAGCTGGTATGGGGCTGTGTTTTGGATTTGTGATGAAAATATTGTTGATATGACAGAGATGTTTTTGTTACTGCTGAGCAGCTCTTACACAGAGTCAAGGTGTTTTCTGTTCCTCACTCCATCCCACCAGTGAGAAGACTGGGGAGGCACAAGGGGTTGAGAGGGGCCACAGCTGGATCTGCTGACCCCAACTGACCAAAGGGACATCCTATACCATATGACACCTTGCTCAGCAATCAGATTAGGGGGAAAGCTGGCTGGGGACCTGGCTGGTCATCAGCTGGTTGGTGGTGAGCAATTGTTTTCAATTTCATAAGCTGTCTTTCTTGGGTCTTATTTATCTCTTTTTGTTATTTGTCTTTTAATTACACTGTTGCTGTTATTTATTTATAAGTTATTTATTTATAAGTTAGTAAACTGTTCTTATCCCAACCCATGAGATTTCTCACTTTAACCCTTCCAATTCTCATCTCCCCCAGAGCAGAGGGGCAGGGAAATGACCAAGTGGTAGGATGGTGTTTAGTTGCCAGCTGAGGTTAACCATGACACTTGTCAACTTAAATAGGTCCTTTCTTCTGGGTCTCCCTTGCAGATTTATGCAATCCAGTTGTATCCCCTTTCTGCATTTACTGTTTCAAGCTAAACAGTCTCACTTTCTTTAGTCTTTTATAATGAACCATGCTTTTAAAATTATCAGAATAGTGGAAAACCTATATCCATATAAAAACCTGTTTATTTTAGTGTGAAAATAGCCTATGATGGTTGTTATTTAAAGTAATGCTCCTGCAGAACTCATTAGTGCATTTCATGCATTGTTTCAAAAGCACAGAGCGGTGTAAAGAAAAACACATTTATTTTAACCTTTATTTTAACTCGTTGAGAGGTAAGAGCCCTTTTTAAGGACATTTGTTTAGACTAAAAAAGTGAGTGTGACTATAATCCATTTAGTTAATTGAAGGGAGAAACACTTTGCAGGGTGACTCCTAGTCTGCAGGTAAAACCACAGATGGAGCATCCTGGTTCCTCAGACAGGAGTTTGCCTTGGAGCTGAGATATGGCATCATGAGTGAATTGTAAAATGCCAAAGAGGTAGTGAGCATAAGAAAAGTAGGAACTGACATTAAATTGGACACCTGGTTTGGCTGCTGATGAAGGAGCTGTCAGGGTTGTGTTGTGTTAGATTTGTGGATGCAGAGGGAGGCTGTGCTGTGTGTTGTACCTTAGACATGGTATCCATAGTCCTTAGATCACAGTGACTAAAGGGAAATCTTGCAGGCTGGTTCAATGAGTCTTATGAGGTCACACATCAGGTCCGTTCAGTTGCAAATAGCCTGCTTTGTTAGAAGTAATTGCTATATTTAGGCTATATGAAAAAATCCTCTGTTAAAGGAAGACAAAAAGGATAACCTTTTAAGAATGAAAATCTTCGGTATCAAAATTTTAAAAAATATCAATCAAAAGTACACCCCCCCTGTGGTAAGGAGTGACTTAATGACACAGTTTTAAATGTAGGAAACTTCGCAACTTCATTATTCACAGGATTCATTTCCTTAAATCCTTTTTCTGATTGTTTGCTCTAGAATCCAAGATTGTACAAAAACAAGTATGGTGTGTGAAGAACTAGTAGCGTTTCTTTTATAGTGTTCTTGTTCTATTTTGCATAGGCATTCTCTGTAGATTAGGATGTTTAGGATATAAACTATTATCCTATTAGTGTGCTAAGCACTTTCCATTGTTTCAGTTTCTGCAGCCAGATTTGCAAAAGAGCAGCAAGTGGTAGTTCTTATGTCAGGATTTTCAGAAGCAAAATAGAGAATCTGGCCCCACCTATGGGTGAAGAACATAACATATGCTTGGAAATCCACTAAAAAGCCTTGAAACGTTCACCTGAAACACGTAGTTTAACTGTACACCTTAAAGCAAGTATCTGTTTCAGGTATATTTAGTTTATATAAATTCACTTGGAAAGTCCCATAGTCTGAAAAACATGACAGTACATACCAGTGTATATACTGTATGTTGTATGTTTGACACCGCCAGATATTGCTGGAGATAAATATTTTGTCAGGCTGGTTTTGGATCTGTTCTCAGCTTGTGACTTGTCTTAAATGAAGACTTGATCCCCTAAATCACCAGGGCCTCATTTGCCTTGGCAGCCAATAGAGGAGATGGAGCCAATTCCGAAACAGAGTTGCAGTAAGCCTGGGGAGCCGGCACCCACAGGCTTACTGCAGCTTTATTTCACAAGTTATCTTGTGTAAGACTCTTGGTTTAGTGAATATGCTAATAGTAAATTAATACATTGGTGCATGCTGGGAGTGTCTTATTATAAAGCTTAACAAATATTTGCCATTAATTTTTTTTAAAAAATCATGCACTTGGACACTGCATCACATGTAATATGCTTGCTAATTCTCCTCAGCTCAGGCATCCTTTCTGTTCCAAACATTAAGCTTTTCCAAACAGCTTCTGCTTACACTTGCAGTCCTGGGAAATAATTTTTTATTAATTTCATTTTTCTTTGAGTGAGAAATGTCTTTACTAATGTCCTACTGGCCTTAGGATCTAAAATGGACAACACTCAGTATGAATCAGTGGCAGAAACCATAGCAGAGCCATAATGGGGCTCTAAGAGGTATTTTCTGATGGCTTTTGTATCTATTAGATCATGACTTTATTTTTGGGGCATTCAGTATCCTGTTCTGGCAAGTCTGGGAGCGTGGGTTTTGAGATAATTGAAACTATTTATTGTAGTGCCTGTGTTTGTACAGTAAGAGCCAAAGCAAGTGCTATTTTCAGAGTTCTTAATGGCATTTGGTCCATATTTCACTGCTGTGTGTTTGAAAATCACTTCCATAAAGCAGAAGGATTTGGCAGATAACAATACACTGTTGTGTATTTATAAATAACCAGAAGATGAATCTTACTTTTTAGTGCTCTTATATAGCAGTAGAATTCACGCCTCAACAGACAGCTGATGGGAGGTGTATGATTTTTCTTAATAGTAGATATGTTGACATAATATTATTTATCTACTCCAGTATTCTAGGCTATCCAAACAGTATGGAATGGACATCTACCTGAAGAAGGAGTTCCTCCAGTACACGGGGTCTGTGAAGGAACGAGGTGTACTTTACCTTCTGATGTCCTTGCCTCAGGTATAGCAAAATGCCAGCATTCAAAAAGAAGTAAATTAGTTCAGCTTCATGAGAATCGAGCAGAGTTGAAGATAAATTTACCTCCTATCTCCATTGAATCACAGTGTTTCTTGTCTTTAGAATCATTGTACTGAACACAGCATGTGAACAGAGATTGGTCTGAATGTAAAATACTGCTTTATTTACAATTGGCTGATCCGATGGTGAAATTCTTAAAAATGTTTGAAACAAAAGCTTGCAAAATGGGAACATCAGCATTTTCCTGTGGCATTAAGATGCAAGTGGTTTTATGTGTACTGTAGTTTTGATATGTTGAAACCACCAAACTCATAAGCAATGATGAAATTGAATTACAATGACTGATGACAAAGATCTAGATCACCAATTGATTTTGTAATGAATTTCAGTTTTCTTACATGAACAGCTTGTTTATCATTTGTCATAGGAGGTTGTTGCCATTGTCATAGGAGTCTCTGCAGTAATAATTGTTATAATAGGCATGAGACAGCAGCCCAGAGCAGTGGTTATTCCTCCCTTTTGTAATAGTATAAATTAAATCTTCTGTTAAAAAGAAGCTGAAATGAAATAATTCCATACAGGCAGAGCAGAGAGATCAGCTCTGAAGGACCAGATATCAGCTTTTCTGTGATCAGTGGGAATTTTTCAGCTCTTTCCAATGGAACAAGAATTGAACCCAGAGGAGGGCAGGCACAGGGATTGATCTTGTGCTGTTTTAGCTTTGTGTGTAAATCCAGAGATCACACCAGACATGCATATACTGTACCATAATATCGCAATTCAATCAGCTAGTAAAGGGAAAAAAGGAAGTCAGCTCATTAGAATGATCCAGGATCATAGGGGCCAACTACATGACGCTGTGTAATGCACACCAAGCAACCCTGTGTTTCAGGAGCAGCAAAGGAAAGGGGTGATCGTGGCTTCGGACAGTAACTTCTCCATGGCTGTTGCTCACCACGCCTCAGAGCTGCGCGTTGCCGTGTTTGTCATCATGCCCACCAGCACGGCCCCGGGCAGGGTGAGGACCTGCCGCGACTACGGGGCCATGGTGATCTCCTACGGGGCCACGGCCAAGGACTCCCAGCTGCACGCCAGGAGGCTGGCACAGGAGAACGGCTACCTCTACCTCGAGGAGTAAGTGAAAGCCAGGCACCTTAGAGACATCTGATTAGATGCTTGCACAGCTCTGCAAAAACAATTCCTTGCATTAAAATGTTATCACAGCTCATCAAAATGCTCCTCTGGCCTGGAATATGGACAGTTATGTGTTCCCAGGCAAAAAGCATGTCTTTCTGTTACAGTTTGGGACGGAGACCGAAATGAAATACTCTTCTCTGCCCCTAAATTAGGGAAACTCTGTGATTAGGGATTTCTGTGGCCCAATATGATAATGGCTATAGGTTATTTCTTTAGGAACTCTGTCAGAAAACATTGAGGTTAGTGTCCATTTCTGCTCTCTATTTGAAGTTAGGTGGGTAGAAATTAATCTTTAATGCAAAGGGTTCAGTGGAATAATGTGGAGCAAGAGAAAGCTAATGCTCTAAGATTTTCACATATCTGGTGTGAGGAACAAAACTGATACTGCCTTGAAAAAAAGATGATTAAGAGGCTACTTCACACATACATTTAAAGTAGCTAATGTTGACCATAAATCTAAATTTGAACTATTTGTGTTCACTGGACAAGGCAGATCTAACAAAAACATAAATAAGACAGGCAAAGCCACTTAGAACTGATACCTTTTCCCTTTTCTCTTTAATCTCTGTAGTCTCTTAAACATTTCCACCCCACTTATGTTTCTATCTTTCTTCAAGAAAGATTTCCAAAACCACAGAGGGGTGAATCATTAACAGTGGACCCTCTGATGCCCTGAGCTGGAATGTTATTGTCCCCCTACGACTGTTGCTTCTGTGCAGGCTTCATCCTGCTCTTAATGTTTGTATGTCATCTCCTGCACTGCTGCCTTAAACACAGTAATGATGAGTGGTGCTGCCTGGAAAGAGGATCCCAGAGTGAGCAGAACAAGGAAGTCCTCACTTCTTTCCCAGCTGGTGTGTTGGGAAGGCAATGCTACAAACTGTATTGCTCAACTCCTCTGTTAGCTCTGCCAGCAGCCAGTGACACCCAGGGCTGGTTTGTGTGTCTGGTCTGCCACCATGGGCACAGTCTTATCCCAGACTGGGATTTTTGGTGAATTTTTAGGCTCCTTTGAAAACCACAGTTTTCCATAACTTAGTGATTTCTAAATTTTTGTCAGCCATTTTTCAATTGATGTTAACTTCCAGCTGGCTTGCATCAACTATCATGTTCACACATAAGAACTAAATTATTTTGTTGTAATTTGATATTTAATCTTCCCCTCTTCCCTAGATAATGAATTAAGTTACATAAGGTAGATATTCTCCAGGTTCATGAAGCTCCAGGGACAATGCATGTGTAGAATGTCAGCATCCAACACTGAGGAACTTTAAATGTACATAAAACCATTAATAAAACTAAACCACTCTGATTTATTTCAGGTTTCAGTTTACAAAAAACAGAATTGTTCAGTCTGTGACTATGTTTAATTAAAACCTCACAGATGCAATTTTTCACTAAAAAAAAAACAAAAAAAACCAAAAAAACCACCCCCCCGCCCCCCCTAACTGTGAGCTTTTTCATAATGGGATATCTGAAAAATATTTTGTTAGGTGTAGACCTGGAGCGATTTCCCAGTGTAATGCATGCCTTTATGGATAGCCAGTCTCTCCAGTGCGGCTCTGACACATTCTTGTCACTTGCCAAAACTGTTTGTAAAATACCAGCTGATCTCCCAAGCGTTAGTATGGAACTTCCAAAATGTCGTTTTATTTCAGTTTAATTCTAGCTTGGATACAATCCTAGTGATTTGGTCCCTGGGTCTCCTCGCCCCGTAATTCATTCTGCCCTGCCTGCAGGAGACTCGACGTGTCTGGGTTTGGCTGCACTGCAGGGGCGATGCCCTCCAGCTGGGTGTGTCCTTGTCAGCTCTTCCCATTGCTTGAGTGCAATTAACATACTGTGTCATGAAAATGATCGCGCAAGAATTCAAATAGATGAATTTTACTCAGTTGCAACTTCCTGGGAAATCCCAGGAAGGAAATGTGAGTTTTCAAATTGGAATTCACTCATTTAGTCTGCCTAATTGTTGCCTAGGTGCCATGAAATTTTTACTAACTACAGGGGCCCAGGACCTCATTTTAAATGCAATGTGACTACTGCCAATAACTAACCCAGTACCTGTGGGAGGATATGAGAAAGATTCCTTTGTGAATCAGGGAGGAAAGAGTGCTGTATATTGAATCACACACCTTCCTTTCTTGAGAGCCCATTTTTTTTTTTTTTTTGTGTAACTCCATATCTCAATGCTGATCCCACCTGATCATTTGTGATCTGGTTAGTCTGTTATAGACTCTGAGCCCTTTATTTGGAACAGACAGGAACAGAGCCTTCTAGCTGTCACACCAAAATTTCATTGGAAAACTAAAGCCTGACAGCCCATCTTTGATTGCTAATGTATCACATATTTCAGAAGGCAAATATCCACATTTCTAGCTCTGGCTCAAAAATGCTTGTTTTAGATTTATCTGCCCTATTCCTTCATTTTGCCTTGATGGCATATGATACCCAGAGATTTGTTTGCTTTCAAAAAACAAAAATTATCAGTCACAATGCAAAGACAATCACCCATTTCATTATAAAAGCTGACAGCTGATCAGTGAACTGATGTTTCAAATGGATGGTAGCAAGGAAAACACGATGATCTGAAATATTGATTCAAATTGCTAACAGCTCTCTGTACCCAGAATCTCATTTGGACAGTTTTCAGTTGTTAGGCCTTATTCCTTCACTGAATATCCCAAGCCTTCATTCATTTTTCCAGGTCCCCTTGCACCCCATATAACTATGGCAGGGGTAGCTCCACAAACTTGGATCTAAATATTATTTGGGAATAAGTCTCCAGAATTGTTCAGGAGGCCAGGGATATATTTTGTCACTAAGAAGGAGGAGAGAGCTCCTTCAGTATCTTGATAAAGACACTAAATACAAGGATTTAGTTACTCATTCCACTGTGACTTCTTGCCTTTGTCTTTGGCTGTGCTACGGGAGTGGAAGTTCATTAATCCTATCCTTTTTTATGTAATTATATAAACTCCTTGCCCTGAGGAATTTTCTGTATCTTTATATATATGTGAGGTAACTTCTCAAGGGCCTTGATCTCCTCCTTGCAGGAATTCTGTGCTCCTACGCTGAGTCTTTCTGTGCCTGTCTAACAGTAATAAAAACATTTTCCTAGTACCCAAACATCCTTGGGTCAAGTAAATCAAGTACAGTCATTGGATCTATAATTCTGTTTGCCAGAAAAAGCAGAATGTACAGATAGCTCATATTTCTTTTCTTATATGTAGTTCTACATTTGCATCACTGCTAACTTGTAAATAAAATGCAAACCAGCTTTTAGAAATAGATCCAAGTCAGTCATGTGACTGTAGAGTGGAGTTTTCTTCAGTTTTTTGATGCTGCTTGTCCCTATTCTTTATACTACGTTTGCCTGAAAGTATTTTACCAGGGAATATTTTGGCATGGGTAAATGCCTTTCTTAATGCAAAGGTATCAGATATTGGCCCTGGCCTGTGGAAAGACAGCTCTAGCAATCTGTTTGGTATTTGTGAGGTTGAACACACTGCTTAAATCTCATGAAAATTTCCACTCATCACAAACACTAAATCCACTGATAAATAAAGAGGGGGATTTCTTTTTGAGGCTTTGCTTGTAGTTTGGACTGCAACATTTAAAATTTATGAAGCTGAAGGAAGTGATGGCAATGGAAACGACTTCTCCCTGCCAATTCTGTAAACACCTGATGACCATGGGTGTTAAGTGCTCTTCAGTCTGAAGACTCTTTGAGGGGCTTGTCTACAGCACAAGTTTTCTCCCAGCAGGCAGCAGCATGCTGCAGTCCACCTGCTGGCACGGTGCTGTTTGCATCACCTCCTCCCCTCATGTGCTGATTTACTTTCACATTTATCTTCTTTCTGCCGAACAATGTCTTGGAAGTAGTAGATAGAATTATTACAGTACTGAGAACTGTGACACAGTTCTGCTGATGTTGCCCTTCCTTCCCACAGGGAGGACAGTGCTGTCTACCTGTCAGGCCTGGGAACCGTGGGGCTGGAGATCTACGAGCAGGTGCCAAAGCTGGATGCAGTGATTTTCCCTGCAGGAGGCCACTGTGGCTTGCTGGCAGGGTCAGCTGCTGCACTCAAACACCTCAACCCACATATTTCTGTAATTGTAAGTTGCCTTTTACCTATTAAACATTGTGTTTGGGTGGCATTCACCACAGCTGTTTACAAAAGACACTGGTATCTAGTGACACGTGCAGAGACTGCCTGTGCTGGAGACAGGAACGATATGATGCCATGGGCTTTGCCTCAGAGAAGACCCTGTAAAAACCAGGGAAATTTCTGTCCCTTGGCTGTTTGGCTGGATTTAAGAGAAAAGTGTGGGAAGACTTTTCCTAAGCAAATAAAATCCAGTCTGTGTTTTGAAATAAGTTCTTACTGGAAAAATTTGGTCCTAAGTAAACCACAGAATAAGTTTAGTGCTGGCATGGTCGTTTTGCAACTTGAAATTAATTGTTAATTTGAAGAGGAACTTTCTGTAGGTTTTGCTATCTACTTTGGTGGCAGCTTATGTTATAACTGGTTCAATGAAAAAGTGACATCATCTCTCTTCCTCAGGGAGTTGAATCTGAAAGTTTCCCAGTATTGCAACAGTCCTTAAAAGCTGGCCACCCAACTGACGACCAGGCCTGCAGCAATCATCACTTCTATGGAGGTGAGAAAATGCAGTGTTCTTTTGCAGGTAAAATAAAGGTTGTAACAAATTTCTCTAGCTACATTGTTTTCTTATTATTTCAGTTCAAATGTATTTTAGGGGAGTTCTCCAAGAGAACTTAGTTCAAGCAGTAAAAGCAACTTTGGCCACATTTTCCCCCACACCAAGATGGGGTAAAATACTCTTTCCAGTACACATGAATACTTAGAAATATGAAAGTATTTATCTGAACATTGTGCTCACATGCAGCATCTAAACCAGTGGAATCAATGAGAAAGCTCTTGTGTAAAAGATTAATTTGGGAAAAGGCAGGGAAATGATGCAGTGCTTAAATATTTAGACACAAAACTGTTCTCAGAACAAAAGTGTTTATAAATGGTACAGTTGCTTCCATATAATTTGCTAAAAACGCCTCAATTGTTAAGCAATTTAGAACATCCTGCTTGCCTGATGTTCAAATCTCTGGAAGTTTTGGATTAAATGGGAGTTTTATAAGAAATTTCCAATTTCTCTTGGTTAGCTCTGCCTGTGTCTGCACTCCTAGCCAGGTGTCCTGCTGGAGCTAACAAGCCCAGTGCCATAAAGCAATGGGCTGCAGGGTCACTCTCACACTGCAACAATGCCAGTGAAGTATCAGAAGTTTCTTGAAGGGGTCCAAAATGGCAAAATCTTCTTTTGAGAATTGGTCTTTCATTACCAAACACATTCCTGTCACACGAAGAAAATCAAGCAACTTAAGGTCATGTAACAGCAGTGTGCTGCACTCATGAAGGGCACAAACCAGCCAGGATTCTAAAAAATGTTGAATATGCCTAAAGCAGCCAACTTCATATTTTTGCCTTTTGAAATCTGCAGATGTGAGTGGAGTTTGCTTTGGCAGCAATTCTTTGCAGCTGACTGGGAAGCTTGTGGATAAAGTTGTTGCTGTGAGGTAGGTGAAGAAAAACAGTGAAATGAATAATAGTGGATGGACATTGTTGTATATGAAAAATGTGCTCTACCAGCAGGGTATGGTGGTTCTGCATGTGCAGTGGAGAGCAGCTTGGCAGGAGCTGCCATCATGCAGAGACTGGGGGAGTGTGAGGATGGGGTACCTTTCCTTCCAAGAGGGGCACTGAAGACTTTGAACCCAGACCCACATACCACAGAATCACAGAATATCTCAAATTGGAAGAGGCCTATGAAGGATTATTATCGAGTCCAACCCCCAGCTCCTCACAGGACTACCTAAAACTAAGTAATATGACTACAGTGGTGTCCAAACTGACCCTTTGGCTAAAACTTCACCTGCCACCACTACCTGGCCATTCTCTGGGTGTAAAATTTGTCCTTGTGTTCTACAACACTTGAAGGCAGCCCTTGACAAACCTCTTCAAAATCTTCACAAAAAGGCCACATTTGTGGAATATACTTATTAGTAGGATTTAGGTAATATTTCTAGTAAAAAGAGCCATCCTGTCTTTCTGTCAATAATGAGTCTGAGATGTACATCCACCCCCGCAGCACAGAATTCTGTAACACCACCTTGGGATCACATGTATCTGGGTGGAAGACAAGAACCCATTTACACATAAATGTATTATCTTCTGGTTTGGAGAGCTCATTTGATTTGTTTTGACCCAAGTCTCTTGCTTTCAGGGAGGAGGACATTCTCATCTCAATGCTGAGACTGCTGGAGTATGAGCGAGCCACGATTGATGCAGAAGGGGCCATTGCACTTGCAGCATTGGTGGCAGGGAAGCTGCCTGAGTTGAAGGGTAAAAGGTACAGCAGCTATTGCAAACAGGGAACTGTAGCAAAAACGTGGGACTGAGCACCTTGGTCCTAGAAAATGGTGAAAATCTACTTGTTCTATGGGTGACAGGCAGTTCCTGCCTCTGAACTGGCAAGGGGCTCATCAGCAGCAGAAACTTCAGACTGACTAGACTGGTCACAGGTGGCAAGATTGTGTTGAACCTGGAGACCTGCCACATCTTGTCCCTTTCCTTGATTCTCAGATATTTGGGAGAAGAGCAGTTACAGCTCCGTGAGGCATCGCCGCACCTGCCAGGACAGCGTCCTGCTCTTGTCAGCCTGTTGTCTGCTCTCGTTCCTCTGGTGAAATGCAGCCCTGTCTGCGGTGGGACAGGAGCTAGGCTGTCTGCTGCAGTGACCCAGTGGCACCTGCCTCCCCGTCCTGAGGGCTGTCCACACAAAGGGATTATCCTTGTGCTTAGTGTTGAACGTGGGGCTAAGTGCTGCCTTGCCTTTCAGTTGAGGTCTCAGCACTTAAATGGATTGGCCCAGGTCATAATAAAATTTCTAGTGCACAGCATTTTACACTAAAATACTGCTGAGGCAGTTCTTCAGAAGAGGCTGACAGTACACACAGAGCAGCAACACATTTCAGTACAGCTAAAATAAAAGGGAAAATGCAAAGATTTGGTCTCAAAGAGGTTAGGTTTGACTCTGCAAAGAGATTTTCACAGCCTAATCAAGTGGCTCTTCACTTGCACTTCAAACATTTCTGCACTTATTTTTCAGGGCTGTGATGAATTTAATAAGAGGGTGAAAGAACTTCCAGGGGAGTATTATGTCAAATTTTTAGAACTTGAAACTTAGACCTACAGTTCTCCAGCTGATTATCTCTTAACAAAACTCAAATCTCCAGGAAATGCGAAATGAAAGCAACATTTCAGTCCAACTAATGCTGCCAACTTCTAGGCCTCCCCTACCTGCTCAGAGTGGATACTGAGAGGCAGGAGCCCTCTGACATGTAATACTTACTGAGGGGAGGTTCTAGCAGACCTTAGGCTGAGACTGATACAGTGTTTATGATTTATGGTTCCTTTACACAGAGAAATGCTAAACAAAACTCCTATTTTTCTGTCTGTTTTCAGAGTGGCAGTTGTTATATGCAGTGGAAACCTGGAATTACAATTGCTGCAACAGTGCATAGCTCGTGCCCTGACCCTGGATAACAGAGTGTGCAGATTTTCCCTTGTGATGTCCGACTGCCCAGGAGACATGTCAAAGCTTCTGGAGATTTTGGCTCGGGAAGAAGCAAGGTAAATCAGACTAATAGTTGGGAAATATAATCACAGACTAGCACAAAGATTATTAAAGATTGGGAAATGTTTCCGAACATCTCTGAAGCCAAGTCTGTAAGTAATTCATTAATCAAAGGGGAGTTTTTTGTTATATTGCAGAGAAGCTTTTATTTCCTTCATTTTTGTTTCAATCTGAAAACACCTTTATAGCTCAGAATTGTGCCTAATTCAGAAAGAAGGAAAGATATTTACTCTCCAAACACTTACAGAAACTGTTTTGCAATGACAAGGGATTGTTGTGATCTCTAATTTGAACCTTATTTGATCTAGAGTTTTGGATATCAAACAAGAACGCACATTTGTGACATCTGAGCTCTTCACTGTCCAGGTAAGATGAGATGCAGTTTCAGTTTCTCTAATAGTACTGGCCTCCCCTGGTTTATTCTGTTTTCCTGTCTCTTTATGCCTGTGTTGAAGAAGTCCAACAGAGTGTGCACTGTGTCTGAGATTATTTCCTTTGTGTTGTACAGCTTCTTGCCAAACATTTAGCAGGCATATAAATAACACAGGACCAGTTTTACCTGCTGTTGCAACACCCTGGTGAAGTATTCCAGGTGTTGTACTGCACTGTTGCTGGTATGAACCCTCCTGACATGTGTGGCAGGGTGCTGGAGGAGGTGAGCAAGCTGCAGCATCCATCCAGAACTTGAAGAGCCAGCTGTGTAGGCTGGCTGTAATTGTCTGACAGGTTTGCCCTAAAGCAATGTAGAGAACACCCTTACTCTTAAGGAATCCTGGTTTTTAACTAGGGACTCAGTTTTGTTTTTTATCCACCAAGAGCACAGAGGAAAGCTTTTGTTCAGTATTGGATGCAGAAAGTGTGAAGAGGAGTTAGCAGCTAATGGTGTCTCTTTAAAGGACCTTTTGTCTCATGGTGTATCTCTTACTTCAACTGGTTTGGCTAAGGTGTGGTCCTACTGATTTCATGCTATCGCTGTCCAGGTCCAACCTGACTTAGTTTGGGAAACCTCAGGTGCAAGTCAAATCAGCAATCTTTGCTAAACAGGCTCATAATTGGGGTACAGAAATGTTACTGGGTAAGCAAGTTCTTTGATTTTGGCCTTTAAATTTGATTTCCTGCCTGGATCTAAAAGCCTGCTCAATATTTTCCCTTGCAGATATAAAGAGGTAGATTAAAGATCACTATAGTACATGATATCATCAATACTCTCAAGCATCTAGGACTTAACCCACATTGTTCTGCAATGTGCCATAATGATAGACCAGCTCACTGCTTTGGGTGATTTGGAGATAATGTGACCCACTCTGCACGAGGTGGATAAATCCCTCTGAGTGACTGACTTAGCTCTGGGAACACTTTTCATTGAAGGCTAGATTCAACAAAACCTGTACCTCTTATAAGAAGTTTTCAATGCCATTTTTATGTAGTGAGGCTTGTAGTTTTTATTAATGCTATTAAGTAAATTAAATGAAATCTACTGTCTTAGGTGGGTTTGGGTTTGGGTTTTTTTTTTTTTTTTTGTTTATTTCTTTTTGGGTTTTTTAAATTTTGGGTTGGATTTTATTTTTAGTTTTTAGTAAATACAGGCCCTGAATGAAAACAGTGCCACGTCCTATTCTCTGCACTTTAAACACAATGTATTTTCACTGACTGTCCACTTCAAGAATCTGACAGTGTTGTACAAAAAGGTTGAAGGGAGGAATTTGCATCCCTGAATAATTTAATTGGATATTGGATTTGCATGATGGCTTTCAGTCAGTCTGGGAGAGGCTATTGGATAATTAGATGTGAAGTACAAAGTAGTGACCCAGACACACAGACCTCTGAAGGCAGCCCTATCTGGTGATACCTAGAGGACTGTGAAGCTTTCTTTGAAAATTAAAACACGTGTAATAATAAAGGTAAAATATAGAGTTTATATGTAAACATCAAAATGAAATTGCTCTATCCAGGTACAAGAAAAAATACATATTTTCATAGTAAAGCTAATACCTGTGAGGGATGTTTTGGTTTCTTCTTTGTTGTTTCTAAGAGCCAGAGACCTGTGTCATCAAAATATTTTAAGCATTTATTATGTAAATCACAGCACATAAAATAAAGCATGAATTTAAACCTGGATCAAGAACCAGAATTGCCACCTTGTGTTGTACTGGCAGTAATAACAAGAAAGGCCTTGCAGCTGTACCCATTTCATTCTGACTTTAATGTGTACTTCTGGCTGTGGATATAGATGAGGTGTTTGACAGAACAGAGCAGCAAGCACAGATGCTGATTTTGAAACACTGTCAAGATTATTGCCTCAGTATTTAATCATCCTTTTAGATTTCCCCTTTTATCTCTAAAGAAGAGAAACTTGGCTTTTAGTCACTTATCAGGATGATAGAGGTGCTTTGTTTGGGTTTGGTTTGCTTTTTCATTCCAGTGCAATGCATTTCTAGGTTACTGTTTGTTCATCTAGTGCCCGCTTGGAACACTCTGTGGGAAGATCCTTGCTGATAGTCTGATTTCATGAGAAAGTAAGGACTTTCTAAAATGAAAATTTAAGTTTAAACTACACTTCAGGAAAAAAAAACTTCTGGAACATTTTACTGGCAAAAATAAGAGTTGGGGGGGGTTACTAAAATAAGGAAGGAATATGTCCCTATTAGAGTAGAAGTGCCTTGTGCAGAGTATGTTCCTTAGAATATTATGGGAGTTTCTCTGGGATTCTGCCTGCTCATACCTCCAGTTTAGATTCTCTTCCCTTGTGACTCATTCTGGATTTCTTTCTTGCAGAGAACTACACCCTAATTCACTCTTACCTGGCTGGCTAGGAAACTACTTCCAAAGTCCCTATATTGAAATAGATAACTCTTAGCAAATCAGACAACCAGTTTGGTAGGCTTCACATTTTACAGCTGTTGAAGGAGGTTGGATGACTGGGAATATCTAGACAGAAAAATGATCAGAGCTAATGAAAAAAATCATCTGTTATCACCAGTTAACAGAGATTGAAAAGACTACCCAATTCACAGGGAGAAGCTACAATTGGCTTCTGTGAACTTTCTCTGTTCTCCATCAGGAATATTCTTCAGATTCCATTGGGACAATTTATCACTTAAATTGCTTCCATCTGTAAACCTCTTTAAAACCATTTAAGTCCCTTTAATTTCATATTACTATTGGCTCAGAGAGAAGTCAATGGGCAAAGTCAATAAGCAACTTAATAAGGTAAGGACTTCCTTTGCTATGAAGTAGATCAGCACCTTGCCTGCTTAGTAAGTGTCTAGTTTTTGGACTCAGGCAACCCAGTTGAAAAAAAAATGTCTTTTGAGTTCATCAGTCTTCTAGAAAAATCTTCTCACCACTGAAACTACAGCATAATCAAACTGGCAGGTGCAGGAGGGCTCTGCAAGGTCTTGAATTGCCCCAGCAGCTTTTCAGTGGGTGGCTTTTGCACTGCAGTGGTGACAGTGCTCCCTCTGAGCTCACTCCTGTCTGACATTATGGATTGTCTGGTCTGTTCACTTCAGACCTCTTGGGAGCTTCACTATGCTGTGTTTTTAAGGACTTGGAAGAGACCAGCTGTAAAAAGAACATCCACCACATTACTTCTTCCTCTTGTCTGTGCATGAAAATGCTCAATCATAAATCAAGAATTTCCTTTTCTTTTAAGTAACATTACACATTCTTCCAGTGGCGCTGGAATTCCTGGCTTTGTGTGATGTAATACTTTTTTTTTTTCTCATACAGTTCATTCACTTCAGGCTAGAACTCAGTAAATTATTTTAGTCTGCTCTGGTCAATTTGAATAAATTTGTTTGGGCCAACTTGCATTTTGTAAGGCTGGAAGAGAATATTTTGGATTAGAGTACCCAGCTGCCAACATATTCCCTGTTACTGCCCTGTGAAGCAAATACCTAGGAGCAGGCAGCTGTACAGCTAAGAGGGATTCTATCATTCCCAAAGCATTTCCTGCATGACCCTGGCAAGGCCCTGTTTCCATGTTCCATTCCCCAACTCCAAAGTGGAGACACTGGGAGTGGGAAGTTCAACTCTCCCTTTCTTCTGGGGCCCTCCAGAAGAATTTGGTCGTGTTATTTACTGGCATTCCACAGCAGACAGTGGTGCAGAGTAGCCTGGCCCAGCTGGAGCTGCAGAGGCTGGCTCTGGGAGGCTCTGAGTGTTCCTGCTGGATCATTACCTGCCTTATGTAACGTGGGGGCAGCCTGTCCCTGCCCGTGCTCACCCACCTGAATGCACCAATTGCCAAAAGATAAGGGCTCAGGTTGCACAACCAGCTGACAGCTGCTGCACTCTTTCTCAAGCATTCCATTGCCCTGACCTTGGGGACAATCTGGCAACTGATCCCCAAAGCATCAGTTGAGGTGCTGTTACCAAATAATCTGTAATGTGAAGTAATCTACACTGGGTGTTTACTAAATAATTCCGAAATTTGCCCAGTTTTTGATTTTTTAAAAAGAAACCCTTTTTTCTAAATACAGAACAAAACCCAGTGTATATAAATAAAGTTTTCACCCTTAACTCCAGTGACTTTCATGCAAACAAACCTAAAATGTTACTAAATGTTGCGTATCATGAATACTAAGTTATGCAAATCCAACAACAATAGCTTAGGATGATGAATTCTAGAATAAAGAATCAGGATACAAAGGTTGAATGGATTCTTCACAGACATAAAGAACTGCACTAGTTACTTAGGATTAGCTTTACATGGAGCCTGGAAAAGCACAAAAGACTGAAATCTCTTGATTCAGCAGTACTACTCACATTTCCTCTGGTCTCTAACATTGGCTCAGCATGTCCACCCACTATTTTTATTTGCACATAACCTACAGATAGGCATCAGGGAGCTGAGAGGCATGCCAAATTCATTTTTAAAATCTAGGAAAATACGATCTAAAAGGTGAAGTGCCTTCATTATGACAACTTGCAGTTAAAAGGGAGTAGAGGTGCCCACCCTGTTCAGCACAGAACTTTACAAATTTCTTCCTTTTGTGAAGTTATGAAATTTCCTGCCTTTGAAATCAGTGTAATTCCTAAGAGTATTTGGATTTATGCATCTGGATTTTGGTGTTGCACAGCAATAAGCCATTAATATTCAGTGAAATCTCTTCTGTCTTTAATTACTTGTATGCCTGCTCTGAAAAAAAAACTTAGAGCTGACTAAACCCTTTGGCTGAAATGTATCTTTAGATTACCTGTCACAGGAAATGGAACTTTAAACGCAGTAAAAGGTCCGTCTGGCTGGTTATTTTAATGGTCTTACTGCACCAGATATTTAATTATTAATTAATTAATCAGAAAAGATATGATCCTTGGGAGAGAAATTCATAAAATGCACTCTGTTGTTGGTGGGTTTGGTTTTGGTACACAGAGAAGAAAGGTGTGCTGTGCAGTTTGTGAAAGTAAAACTGCAGTGTAAATTGGTTTAATCTAAGCAAGAAAGTAAATTCTTGCCTTCCTTGCTGCTGAGATCTGTAGCTGTCCTGAGGTGGTGTGTGATTCTCTCTTCACTCCTGCTGGGACCAAATGTTCTCTATTCCTCTTTGACAACTGTGAAAAATCAGGTGGATTTCTGGAGTTTGTTATCAGCAACTGCTGTTGCTGATACTATTATGATACACTACAGCATAATATCTCCCATATCAGCTGCTGGTTGTGGTGCATGCTTAGAACAAAATGTCAATGTTTATCCAACCTCTTCCTGAGCTCTCTGGCTCCAGTCTAGGGAGGTCTGCCTGGTTCCCATCATGAGCAGAAAGGAAAGGGCAGAGAGGATAATTAGCCATAAATCAAAATGCTTCCCCATGCTTGCTCCCAGGGCAGAGCAACAGCTTGCTGCCAGACATTCAAGGCTAAATCTGTCCAAAAGCAGCAATTGATTTGCTCAGGACAAAACAGGCATGATTACTATGGAAGAGGGAAAATCTTGGTTTTTTGTAACTACAGGGTCCATGTGAAATGCATGTGTCCCCTTGAAGATGTGATTGCAAAGCTTTAGGGATTTTATTTGAACCAGGGAATGGATAATGGGTGTTTGGTATATTGGCACTCTCAGGCACTTTTCCCAATCGTGTTTTCTCCCCTTTCCTCCTCATTACTTGCCCTCAATGACTATCCTTCTCTTGAGATTAAATCCCAATTTTTTGAAGAAAAAAGAAATTAGCATCTAATTGGCATTCCAAAGAACCAAACAAATAGAACTATGTGCAGCACAAGAGGTGAAGAATTACAAGACCAGATCAGAATTGTGGTTTATTTCATGCTGATATTCGAGAAGCTGTAGCCAGTTTTCTAATTAAGTGAGCTATGGCTATTTAGATTAACTTGGAGTGTTAGTGTTTTATATTTTCATTCAACAGTTTTGCTAAAGGTTTATTGTTATTTTAAGACCATTTCAGAAAATATAAATTCGAAGTTCTTATTTAGAAAGGTCCTTGTAAACAAATTAAAGTATTTTTTGCCTTGTTGCTTTCTAAAAGGGATGCAGCTCTGATAGGAACATATTGACAAGGCATGTCTGGAGCAGCTCAGCATCAGGTTTTGCCTGTTACAAAGAACTCTCTGTAGCTGAACCGTGACTCATCTTGGGTCCTGTCCTTGCTAGACTTCCTGGTTTCTGTGAGGTCTTTTTTCCATGTGGCACCTCTAACACCAGCGATTATCCTGCTAGCAGGACTAGCAGTAATGGAAGTTGCAGACTGTGAAGTTTAATTTTCCTTCTGCACCTTTACATTGGTGCCCAGGCTTTCAAGTAATGGGGCAGAGATATAAGTATGCAAAAAAGAGAGATTATAGAAAAATTGAAAATATGCCATTGAAGTTATTATCTTCAGTGTCTACATGACAGGATTTCAATAGTACCTATGGAGGCAAGTGAAGAATTCAAAATAACTATCAAGATTAGTTTTGTCCAAGTTGTTTTATTAAGCAGCAGAACAACCATAAAAGAAAACCAGAAGTGATGCAATAAGCAAACAAAAACCAGAATGAAGCAAGAGGTGAGACACGAAACCAGCCAAAATACTGCAGAGATGATAAAGAACTGGGGGATAATTCCATGACAGACAAGAGAAGGAGAAAATAAAAAGCTTGAAAGATGGAGGTTCTGGAACAAACACTTGCTAGAAATGTGGAAATGTGGTGAGGTAAGATTCGGAGGTGGGTGAAGTGGCAGCAATGCCACATACGTACCCCAGGGAACAGAAAAAAGCTACTAACAGATGTCTTCAGGGAAGCACCTTGCCCAGGAGCCAGCAGAGGATCAGCCTGTCTTACTTAAACTTTGAAGGCAATAAAGTATGGTTTTTGGAAGGTTTTTTGGTCATGCAGATGGGTTGGAAGGGCCCCAGATATCTGCAATGTCTGTTTGCTTACCTGCATGGAGAGTAGATGTGAGGGCCAGTTTTATTTTGAACGGATTGTTTCTATAAGTGTATTTTAGGACTAAGTTGGAAATGGCTTTGTCTGAGATCGCTGCCATGCCATCAGGAATGGTCCTAATTCTTTTGCCAGGTCATCTGCACTGTGGAGACCAGAGACAAGATCCACACAGCCCAGCTGAGGAATGCACTCTTGGAACGCTACCCCACAACTGCCTGGACTGAGCGGTGACGGGCGCAGCGCGGTGAGGGGCACCAGGGCCTCTGACAAGGATTCTGCTGAGCCCCAGTCTTGAGGCTTTCACAACAAATATTACCTTTCAAAGCTGAACAGTTAGCAAATAGTTTCAGGATATTTATTTCCCGCTCAAAATGTAGTAAATGTCTTTGGGGGAAAAAAAAGGTTAAACTCAAAACTTTAGTTTAGCTGAGGGAAACTCTTAGTCTGTGCTGGTGTTGGAATTCCTCAATTCATTATCTGCTGGCTGCCTGGATTTTAGCTAGTGTGTAGAATCCAATGATATTCCATAAACAAACAGGGAGAAGGTGTTTCTCTTTACATCTGAATATAGACCTCTCAAAGGTCTTTTGATTTTGATGCCCCTTGTTAAAGTAAAGCAGCTCCTTCTGCTGGACTTAGCCACACTACAAATACAGAAATTTTCTGTTTCCAAGCCAGAAGCAGTTTTCTGTTTGCTAAATCTGCTTCAGGAGGTGTATACATGTGTGAGGGGTTGAACACATTTCTGTTCTGATCTTTTCTACGACGTGAGGAAAAATTATGCTAATAGAAGGTGATTTATACACAGACAGAAAAACCCTTTGAAGATAAAAACCAATATAATGTTACATTTTTCCAGAGGGAAAATGATCCTATTTGCAAAATCAAATTCCAAAATGTTTTGCTGAAATTGTTAGAAAGTATTGAGTACAATTAGAGCTCATAAACAGAACACAAATATCTTTCTTGCCTCTGCTTTTGGAGACCCAGTATAAAAAGTAGCACATAAACTGGCTTGTGTTTCTGTATAAAAAGGGGTCTTGCTACCTATGTGAATTTTGTAGTTAGCATTCCACTGATTATCTTAGTCTGTCTAAAACAGACTCTATCCATCTCACCTGACAGATTAAGCACACTGTTAATAGTGACATATATTTAAAGACCACATATTAATAGCCAAAGGCAGTGCTGGAAGAAGAGGAAGCCTAAGTCTTAGGCACATGGCTAATGCAATTAACAAAGAACACATTGACCTAAATACCATTTTTATCACTACAGGCAGAGGCCAACTAATAATATAACAGAATGGGATAGCAAGAAATTTAAGAGAAGTTCAGGCCCTCTACTGAATGTGCACACAACACAGTTGTGCCTTTTCATTTGGGCAGAATGTAACTTAAGCTCTGGGAAGGCCTTCTAGTACCTTCCAGTACCAAAAGGGGGCTACAGGAAAGCTGTGTGGGGCATGGGGCATGGCTTTGAAGTGAAAGAGGGCAGATTTATATTAGGCATTAGGAAGAAATGCTTTACTGTCAGGGGTGGTGAGGCACTGACACAGGTTGCCCAGAAAAGTTATGGATGCCCCATCCCTGGAAGGATTCAAGGCCACCTTGGTTGAGGCTTTGAGCAATCTGGTCTAGTGAACAGAACTCCACGACAGGGAGGTTGGAACTAAATGGTCTTTAAAGTTCCTTCCAACTCAAACCCTTCTGTGGTGACATGATCCACCTCCCTCTGTAGCTTATACAGGCAAGATGGGATGAGAAGGGCAGCACTGTGGCTGTCTCTGCAGTATTATTTTTCTGGGAAATAATCATTTGCTCCTTCTTGTTGTGGTTCACAAAGGAGCAGGAGTACAGAGTCTGACAAATGGTGGACAAAAAATAGAAGTTGACAGATTTGGTCTGGTTTTGGCAGGACCATATTGGTTTGCACGTGGAACTAAATATTGTTCATGCCCCAATGGTTAGTTCTGTTCTGTTCTTGCCATCCAGAATGATGGGTATAGGCCTTGGTCGTGTAAATCACAGCTGTGTCCTGTCACACACAACTCCTTTCTCCACTGTCAGAAGAGTTTAAGGAATCTGTATGGAAATAGATGACAGAGTCCATATTACATACCTGCTACTTCCATTGGAACAAGAAATGAACCTCTTCACCAAAGAGCAGATTTGGGGATGAAAACCCACTATAGATAAGGGTCTAATTACTCTCTAATGTTTTTTGGCAAAAGTCTCAGGAAATTTTCATGATGTTTCAGGTACCTACATGAGAAGAAAATGGAGCTTTATAACCAAAGTTCTCAGTAGTGGTCAACAGGTTCTGCAGTCTGGATATTTGGTTTGAAATTTTGTATTATCCTGGAGTTTATTGTCTTAGAAGCTCAGATCACTAATAACTTCTTTCCTAATCAGTGGAAACTGCATTTAGCAAGTCTTCACAAACCTGGGGCAAGAAGATGTAGCAGATAGAGCAACCAAAAATCAATGCACCTGAAATCACTATATGATTTTGGAAATGTGTTTGGGGTAGGGGGAAGGAAGGTGATGCCCAGAAGGTTCTTAAAATGTCAAACATGATATTTGCAGTTTGGTTTTCTTTTTATTGTTTTAAGTATAAACATACTTTAAAGTATAAATCACTCTTCGAGATAAACACTTTATATGTGAATATAATAATACCAGAGATGTTTTTCGTTCTATATTGCCTTTATTGAAGTCTCATTGGCTTAAAAGATGAAGATCTTCCAAGGAAAAAAAAGAATCCTCAAAATGAGACATTTAAATGAAGGTATGCTTGGAAAGAATAACGAAATACCTGTGCTGCTAACCTTTTCCTTTTTGAATTATGAAGCACAATAAGATCTATGGCATTTCAAAGATCTAATAATGTGCTTTTGAATGTTTTATTTAAAGAAGTATTTTTATATAGAGTGTTCTTATGTACCTTGAAAAATAACTTCAATGATTATGTAAAAATTTCACTAATGGTTAAATCAGTAAAATATAAATCTAAGCATTGTATTTATTTGAAAAATAATTAAAATTCTGCTATGCCATCTCAGCAATGAAAGAGTTGTCATTCTCTTTTGTGATACTGATAACAGCCTTAATTTAAAAAATCAGAGTTAATATTTTTATTTTATCTGTCATTGACACTGGCTCAAAATCCACATCATTCCTGCCGGGGGGAGCTCTGAGCTGCCAGGGAGGAGAGTGCAGCTGGGCAGGATGGCTGCTCTGGCCCTGTGGAGTGGCAGGGGAGACTCATGGCCAGCTCCCCAGCGTGGTGGGAGTCCAGCATGGGCTCTCCTCACTGGCATGGAAGCAGGTGCTGCTCCTTGCCCTGGGCCTTGGCTGTGCCTGCCTGTGTTCCTGGGCAGTGGGAGGGGGGGCTGCAGCGCGTGGCTGGGCTCAGGTGGGTCAGAGAAGCCCATGAGATGGGCTCAGTCAGCTCTCAGGGATTCTCACTGCAGTCATCAGGAACTTTGGGGAACCAATCCTTCAGTTCCAGGCTGCAGCAAACCACTGGCTAAATCACACAGTTGTCTCCTGAGCAAAGAGATGCCTTGACCCAGGGAGTTCCACTGGAGCTGTCCTAGGCACACACTGCTGGTCAGGGGCACAGCACAACTTCTTCCCAGGACTGACACAAACAAGGTGCATCTTCAATAGAAACAAAATCTCTTCCCATACTGATTCCTTAATTTTTTCAACCAGGTCCTGTTAGCTGGGGATTAACATCTAAATCTCTGCCAGTACATGTTTTTGCAGCATCAGGAGCAGTTTATCTCCCCATGCAGGTGGCACGTCCTCACAGGCAGCAGCTTGCCTTCTGACCTACTGCTTTTGGGAGATTCACCAACTCCCCATCCCACAATGCAGCAAGTACATTTGACATGTTGTTGTTAAAGTTTTGCTAGACTCAAATGGTCTACTGAATGGAAAAGTAAACTGCAACACTCTGGGGTTGGGCTGTAATTCTTGCCAGTAATTTATTGGATGGCCTTGGTTCTCCTGTCACTTTCTCTGCAGTTTGTTTACTGTAAGCAGTCTGCCATGTATAGGGTGTTGAAGTTTGTAGAGTTTTCTTCTATTACAAAGCTTTGCTTTCATGTGTTCCCAAACTTTTGCTACATCTCAAAGGATGAGGCATCCTTCACTACATTGTGCCCTCCTGAGGTGATGAATTTCCCATTGTTCAAAAGCACTTTTTTCTTTTTCTTTTAAGCTTCAGCAAAAACTGGTGGCAGTATTTGGAAAATATTCTAATAAAATATGAATGTTTTGAACTATGTCAATAATGATTAACATCCCATACAGCTAAGCCCATACAACCTGTCAGTCTGAAGAAATGAAGAGTCCTTAAGGACAGAGCCAGATCAGCCACATCATCTGAGTGCATCCACACAAAGGAAATGAGGGCCTTGTCCTGTGCTGTTGATGTCTGAAAGCTTCTCTAAATGCAGGTACTCTGATCTACTTCTGATTTACCAGCCTGGTGTGGGGGAGTGTGCAGGGGCAGACTGCAACTGTGAAAATCCCTATCATTAACACTTCTGAAATTTTGGAGAAGAATGTGATTTTCCTTTTGATAAGAGGCCTAGAGTATCTTTAGAAGGACAATTTAAATTGTGCAATTGCTAAACTTAGTAAACTGGTCACCCTGTGTATTCCCACAAGGGGCACCTGAGTGGTTATCCTTTGTGAAAATGGTCTCAAAGAACGCTGATAAATGATACAATAATGTTCCTTACACCATTTTTTCCTCCTCTCCCCTCCTTCTTCCCCTCCTGCATGTGCTGTAGGTATGTTTGGAGTTGCAGGGGCCATGTAAGATCTAGTGCAGCACGTGGATTGTGCCATATTATTGCTGCTCTTCGGGGGAGTGGGAGTAAAGGAAATACTGAGGGATTTTCTTTCCCTTTCAACAAGCTATGGTAATTTCTTGAGCTGTTCATGTAGCTCTTGCATAAAGAGACTGTACCAGAATGCCCATAAGCATCAGACTGTGGGACCTCAAGGGACTTGCCTATAGTGGTCAAATTCACAGCAGGCTCCATGGCAGTGACCAAGGAGGCTGTTCCCCCAGCTTCACCAGGCTCTACTGCTCTGCAGGGGACCAGCTGCCCAGCAAACAACACCTCCTTAATTAACCAACACTTGGGTATTTCCAAAGTCTGGCACACTCAGCTCCTGTTGTGTTTAGAAAAATCTAGGTCAGCATGAAAAAGAGGCAAAGCAAGACAACATATTGAGATTCTGAGAAAAGTTTTTTATCACTCCCTCACAAAAATCAGCTACAGCCCTGAAGGCTTTAGAAGTAGTTCTTGAAAATGGGTGGTAGACTTCTCACTGCTTCTGTTCAGGCTCAGCAGTGTTTCTGAACTGATGCTGCATATCCTGACCTACACATCCAGATCTCCTCAACAGAGCTTGATTTGAGCAGTGATTTGCCAAACATGCTGATCTGGATAACTTGCCTTTAAGGAGTAAATTACACTCATTTCCATATATTATGATTTAAGAGTGAAAATGGACCTGGGTGGTTTCTTTGTTTTCTTCTGCAACAAAGCTACCAAGCAATCCCAGCATAAAAGTAGTTTTAAGTGATGTGGTTGTGACTTGTATGAAATTATTTCTTTTGATCACCAATGCAGGTCAAATAAATAATGAATGTGTCTGGAAAAAAACAGGCGTGGTTGCTTTAGATTTTCTTGGCATCTACTTTACATTGTTAATATAATGCATACCCAATCCTGCACTTAGCTTTCATAGCTAGGGTTGGCTTTATTTTTCTGCTTTCCAATTTGAAATGGATGTCTAAACAGCATTTATTTTTCAGTGCTGTAACCAGCCTAGTTGGCAGAAATACCCATCCTGAAAAACCTTTATTAACATAATCTTAGCTTTCTTGGTGATTTACCTTCTTATGTAGTGGTCTTTTTCAAAAGTAAAAGCTCTTCTGTATGTTTCATTGGGGTTTCCATTCAATGGGAAGTGATATTTTAAAATATTTTGTTACAGTGAATTGCTTAATTTGCAAGTATTTTCCTTAGGCAAGCAGGGCTGGTTGGGTGTTGCTGGGGATGGTTTGACACCCAGCCCAGCCTTTGGGAACACAGGGTGCACTTCTGCTGCTCTGCTCATCTGTTGTGGAAAAGGCATTTTGATTGCAGTGGAAAGAGTTGCTCTAAGTGATTAAGAGTAATCTTTTATTGTTGCTATTGGACTAACCTGCAGAAATCCTTATGCCTGGTGTAGCCAGCAGCATTTCCAGAGAGCCTGTCGAAGCCAGGAATGTGTCTTTGTGAGCTGAGTGAGATGCTGACCTGGATTTATGCTCCTGCTGACTTTTAAAAATAATTTTGTAACATATTAAGGGTATCTTACTGTGATGTTAAGGGCACTATAAACACTCATTCAGAAATGGTATCTCAATATTATTTTCAGTCTTGTCATGCTGTGGGTTTCTTCCTTTTCCCCAAGGCCAGTCAGCACTGCTTAGCCCATGCTCCTCAGGTTTGCAGTTGGGATCTCATTGTGAAGCCTCCAGAATTTTAGCAAACAGGCATCTGTGCTGTTTACAGCTTTGGGACAGAGGCTGACAGCAAACACTGGTTGGTTTTTGTTTGGGTTTTTATTTTCATAGGGGTTTTGTGTTTTCTTTAAACAAGAGTTAAAACTTGACTGCTGCAAAGCTGGGGAGAGGAAGTGTCTGAAGGTAGATGAATACTGGGGAGTTGCATTTTTAAAATCTTTGATAAGCAATGCCCAGCAACCTCCACAGAGAAAGCTGCTGAAATCTGTCATGATAACAAGGATCCCAAAGAGGCTTTAAAAAATGATCCTGATGCCAGTGCCTGGCTAAAACTTGTTCTAACTTGATCATTTTTTTCTACTCTAGCTTCCTATAGCTTAGTACTGTAGCTTCCTTGGGCTGCACTGAGGAAGCTTTGCCCTTGCCTGTGTAAAAGGAAGCCCACCTAATTAGGGGAGTCTAATAGGATGTAGTTAACTTCTCAGGGCTGTGATTTATCTGTGGCCACTCCAGGGCCCAGTGGAGGGGCTGAGGGTGAGTGTGACCAGTGCTTGGAGTGCAGCCTGGCCACGGGAAGGGAAGGCAGTGAAGTACCAGGGAGGGGACTTCCTTTGGAAAGCTGATCCTGCACGCTCCAAGTGTGAACACTGATCCTGGTGGCAAGAGGCTGTCTATGTATTTTGTATGGGCATTTTATTTCTAGGTTGTATTAAAAACAACTTCTTCACTTTTTAAAAATCTTTATTCCAGGGTCACAGACTAAGACAAAAGGTTACACAGTAAAATGTAGCTAAGGCTCTTGACATTCCTGTTGGATTTCTAGCCACCAAATGAGTTTCTCTATAAAATGTTTAACCGTTTGCCATTAAACAACAACACAACCCAAACCACGAACAAGCCACCATTTTAAACCCTTCAGTTCTCCATGCTTTTAGTACCCCCTGAAAGCAAAAACTTTATGTACCTGTGGGGCTCTCAGAGGTTAGAGAAAGAAAAACCTTTTCTTACCCTTTCTTCCAGAACAGTACCACAGCAAGTGGCATGGTAAAACCTCTCCCCACACCAGAGTTAGTACTTTAAATAGTTATTCCTTTTAGAAGTGCTAAAACTACATAGGCTAAATTCTTGTTCAAATATTCAAAAGTAAAAGACAATCTGATGGAACTCACTACACATACAGGAAATAGTCTTGAGGGGTGCTTATGATGGTCTCTCAACCTTAGGTTTCAGAAGACCAGCATCTGGGAAACACTGGTATATACTTATTCCCTATATCTAATTTCATTTCCAAATATCAAATTTTCAGCTAGATTTTGAAAGATTTTTTTCTTTGGATAATAAATTACTTCTCAAAAAAGCTACCCTCAAAGCTACTTTATACTACAATAACTCATAACTTAAAATCTTCATTAAAAAGATGAGGTCATGCTGCATGAATTTTAAGGCACTTGTATCAAACCAAGTTAAAGTGCTTTATGTATCCAAGCTCACTGCACCTCAGCCTGAGCTGAGACATGGTCTTCTCAATGTGCCTGCAGCAGCACAATGGTCTGCCCTTTGTGGAACAAAATAAGCAGACAAAACAAAGTACAAAGAACAGGCTTTAACAACAACCTCGGTCCATAGACAAAATATAGGTAAATTTAAATCCTATTACAAAACAGGTGCAAACTGCCTTGTGGCTGTCAATAACCCTCCCTGTTGTAGAAGAACAATTCTCCTCATGAAAAGGTAATTTATCAATCACTGTTACCAGCTGTCAGTGACAGAGTATACATGTCAAAATCTGCAGAGGAGCAACTTTTGGCTTCTTGCAAAATAAAGAGGATTAAAACTTGGCAGTGCCAAGACTGAAGGGCTGATTTTGTACTGAACTATTCACAGGGCCTTAAGCATTTTAATTGTGTTGCTTAGTATGAGGAGAGTTGCTTGGGTAGAAGGGCACTGCATCATGCAGCAGGAATGTAGTTTAGCTAATTACAGCACCAAGACATGTATGTGGGGGTCTTTTCAGAAAGATGAGATCAAGTATGTGAGAAGTGACTTCTTTCATTGTCTTCTAGTACTGCTTCTTGGCTGCAGGCTTGTAAGACACCAGGAGACCAAAGGAAGCATATCCAAACAAGAGGGTCTGAATGAACCACTGAAACTGAACAGCCGGGTCAGTGATTCCTTTAGCTCTGTAACATCAACAAAAACACAAAATGGGTCAAAAAACTTAGCCCCTGCAGGCTGTACTGCCACTTAGAAAGTAAGGTTAGCTACCTCTACCCATCCTTGAGATTCAGACTAGATTAGAACATTTCACCTCAGCTCATTAGTTTCCATCTACTGAGACATTTCCTGTGCTAATTAAACATACCAGTTCTTGTGGGTTTAGGATTTTAGGCTATTTATTGAACAAAAGTTCTTTCATACATTCTATGCATATCATTTCCTCAATAATATATAAAATGCAATTTCCTTCTGTCCTATTTGAAATTACTTATCCCAGAAGTTTGTGTGCAAAGAACCAAGAAACTGGAGTAGCCTAATACTGATCTTAATACACAAGTCTGAATATAATTTCTTGTTGACTGTGTTAGTCAAGGGAGACTTTATGCAGGCAGGGCAGAGACCTGACAATGACTGTGTGATGAGGGATGGAGAAAAACCAGTACCTGAATTTGTGGCTAGACAAAGACAGGTAACAGAGCTGAAGGCACTTCACCTATCTTATGAAGGAGAGATCTTCCTATGTTAGTTAGTTTTAATGTAACACATGAGACTTATTCTGTATGTTACAGGAAATGCCATTTTCTCCTCCACTATTCTTGAGAAGTACTCCTACTGAAAGGAACAAGTATAAACACAACAGCAAACCCAAGGGATTTCACATTGGCAGTAAACAATTCGTTCAGGCATAGCTGTGTGTTTCTTTGTTTATAATCCCAGCTGCAGTGTTTTCAAATCAGTGCAGAACCTGGAGAACAAAGGCTTAAGAAATTTACCTGTTGCTACAAAGCAAGCATATGCAGCAATACAGGCCAAGAGCCAATGACAATATTACTGCTGATTCACAAATTCGTATCTGAGTCCTCACAGTTTCCCCTTGTGCCTCCTTTGTGATATTGCCAAGTAGACCTAACTTTTACATAAGTAAAAATAAGTGGTGTTTGGTGCTCACAGAAGTACAACTGTTAGGTAATCTAAAGCAGCACTCCTGATGAGATGATGATGAGCAGGCCATCTAGGCTTTTTTTTTTTTTGGTGAGTTTTAACACTACTCTGTAAAACTTCATTAGTAAAATTAATTATAATACACTCATTTGGTATGTTCACTGGTAGTCAAGCTTCCTTACTTAAAAGAATCGCCTTAGGCCCAGATACCCATTGATTTACACACTCAGACTTAAAGTTTTAACTTTCAAGCTATGTAACTTAAAATGAGAGTCTGGTAAACACAAAATTTTTACTAACTCTCATTCTGAAGGCAGAGATTATTCATCCATATTCTACTATCTTTTTAAAAAAACCCTTATGCAGTGTTCCATGAAACAAAATCCTGTTGCTTCCAAGAGCTGTTACCTGAGAAGCCTGGGACAGACAGCATTGAATGACCCAAATGAAGTGGCAACCCAGCATTTGTACCATGGCAAACATTCTAGCCACCTACTCTGCAGAGCATGAGAACCTAATGAGTATCCACATTCTCCTGAATTACTGCAACCACAAGTCAAATGAACAGAATGACACAATGTGTTTGGACAGCACTCCTGTCCAGGTAAATTGTTATCCTAACATAAGACTTAGATGGCCTTGCCTGTACAGTCCTATTAGTTGTATCCCACTGACCTGCAGATGCAAGTAGATCTGAAAGAGTCCCCAAATGAAAGTGTCCAATTGTATTCTCACCATATAGATGCAATTGTTTAAGCAATTGTTAAATGTAATTAGCAGTATTGCAATCCTGATGAGGTAAGATCTGATAAAATTGTAACACCTGAAGTTATCAGACTATTTCTACACTATCTACTGCTCCCTTGCCTCCTGAGCAGCAGTGCTGCCCAGTGAACAGGGAGTCCAGAGGCTGCCAGACAAGCTCTGGCAAACCTTGCTGCTGCCAGTTCTGCAAGTTGCCAGCCCTGGGTCTTGCTGCCCTGCACAACAGTAACCACTGGGAGAACTGGCAGCAACCGACCGTGGAGGACAGCAAACTATCACTGCAGCAAGAACTTCAGCAGCACCCTCTGAATCCACTGCTGCTGAGAGCCACCACAATCCTTCTGTGGCTTCTGTAACTTGAGTCAGAAATCCTTTGCAGAGAACCTGTGCTGGAGTGAGAGGAGGGAACAACTTACTGGCATAGCTTAATACCGTAGAGGGCTTCCACTATGTGAATCAACCAGGATATCCAGAACCTGGTGGAAAGAAAACATGGTTCATTTTGATGAAGAGAAGACTGTTGGATGCAAGATGCATTATGCAGAGCATATAAATCTGGAAGCACTGAATTGACAACTTATTTTAACCTAGGAAGGAAGGTGTGTTTTTCATCTTGAAAAAACCCCACAAGTGTACACTTAAAAGAAACTGAAGCCCACTGAGAAAATCAGAGCAACTGCAAGTTGTGCAATAAGCCTTGACCTGCTATTTGAAGCATCCACCAGGCTTCCAAAACTTTCAGCACTTAGACTAAGCCAAAAAGCCAAATGCTTAGTGAAAGCAGTACAAGTTAATCTTATTTAAGAATGCAAAATCTATCCTTTTACTTACACAAGTATTTTTAGTGGTCCTAAGGAGCTACTTAAGTTTTTACAGATTTAGTTCTACGAAAACAACTGTGTGTACAGATTCAGAATATATAATGTGACTTGATAGGCCACACTTGGCCTACAAATTTTTTATATAGAAGCTTTTGTAGAAAAAAAAAAAAAAAGGATATAAAGTTAGGATCAATTCAATACCTTGCTAAAGCAAAAGATGCCCTGAGAAAAGATGAAGGTTCTACATGATGCATGCATGGTAAAAGAAGCAAGAAAGCCCTACTGATTTCTGTCTTTCCAGGAAGTCAGTGAGCCCAAGGAAACTGTAACCCAGCAAGACTTAGCACTATGCAGGTTATTTCTTATGTAGATGAGGATAAATAGGTACCAGGGTAAAAAATGTTCTTTAATTGAAGCTGGATAAAAAAAGATTCCTAAAGAAAGAACTGGACTGCTCAAGTAACAACTAGAGAAAAAAATTATTTTCAGTAGATGATACAAGTATAACATTGGACTAATAACTGTCATCAAAAATAATATCTTGACTTTTTTCCCTTTCTTGTTAAACCACCAGTGATGCCAAATTCAAAGTTGAATTTTTAAAGTATCAAACTGGTCTAAGCCTGTCTAGCTCTCTATATGTACTTATTACCCCACACCCTTAATTGCAATGAGCTTGAAAGGAGAGCTCTTTAAATCTAATTAACAACTGGGTTACAGGAAGGCTTGTTAACACAGACTAAGTACAAGAGTCAGAGAGAGGCAAAATAATTACACAGTCAAATATAACTTACCCGTAGCATACCCATTTGTGGTGGTGTTCCACTAAATAATTAAGAAATGTACCAAATAATCCCAAGTAACTATAAGGTATAGTTGAAGGCCAAAGTGTTACCCACTAAAAAAAAAAAAAAAAAAAAAAAAAAATTAGTAATCTTACTTCAGGGTAGAAGTACTAGCAATTTTACATTCAAAATTAATTATTTTTGAGCCCCATGAGTTTAGGACTCATTCATAGTACTTAAATTCTTTCATTCCATTAACCTTGTCCAAGGACCACATTCTTCCAGTAGCCTCTGAAAAACTCCAACTAGGAAATTTCTATTCCCTGACATACCAGATGCCAAGGGGATAAGTTTAGGGTTGCTGTCTGGGTACCAAGAGTGCATCTGCACGCTAAGTGGCATTTAAGTTGAAAGCTCATTACTTATTAGACATGGAAGCTGCAAAACCCACACTGTCTTTGTCCTGAAGAAGTTAATCTGAGGCAAGTGACCTGAAGAAGCCAAAAAATGAATACACTGTTTAGGAGGAATAACCATCTAAAATTAAGGGACCAGTCTTTCTTGTTTTGTCCCCTAAAAAAGAAAATGTCAGATTAGAGATGCAGAATTTCTTTCCAGGTTTCTTTCCTGTCACAGAGCTGTCCACAGTGCACCCTGATTTTCACAAGCTGGGGAGGAGGAGCAGGCAGGGAGTGATGAGCTGTGCACTTCAGAGTCCATTGGGGACGTAAGGTGAGCACTAGGCCAGCCCAAAGTTCACACTGCCTTATCTTGCTTCTGCTATCAATGCTGCAGCTTCTCGCTATATGTAAATTTAGCTAGGCCAATGATGTGGCCAGGTGATGGGTAAAAAAAGGGAATCTGCTTAGAGCTCATTCTGTTTCTTGAAACAGTCCAAAAATTGCTTTGTGAGTGGCTTGACGTTCCTTGACCATCATTTTTACAGTGATGGTTCTTTAGAAAATCTGTGCAAACAGAAGGAAAATCACAACATGTGAAAGTCAAGGGATGACTTTCATAGACTCGTCAGATACATTAAAACAGCCACTAATATCTCTGCTCCAGTAATCCAACCTAACTTAGCTGAAGTCTGGTTTTGGAAATTAAGACAATGTGGCGAACTGTGTTTTCCAATACCACCAGTTCGTACAGCCTGTGCCTAAAGCCCTCACCTGTAAATGCACCTTAAGGACTGACATGCCCCACGGCTGTCCCGGAGGGAGCTGTGCTGATGCTCAGTGCCTGCACTCCCAGCCCTGGGAATGCTGCAGCCCCTTTCCCAGGACACCTGCCCCGCGAACCCTCGCTCGGTGCCGCGCCCCGGGATGCTCTGAGCGGGCCCGGGACGCGCCTCCAGCGCCACGGCCTCGCTTCTCTTCCCCGGCCAAGTGGTTTCTCCCTCTCGCTGGCCTTCCTGCACGGCTCTGTCCAGCCTCCTCCCTGCCTGGCCAAAGCAGCTCCTCTAGTTTCCTTTTTCACCCCGTTTCTTTTAGGGAGCGGCGTTTCCGCGGACACGGGGACGGCGCAGGGAACCTGTTCCACGCACCCCGCGGCTTCTGAACCGTCTCCCTCCCCCCCCCCTCCCCGTCCCGCTCCTTACGCCGAGGACGACCATGCCGAAGATGATGGCCACCATCCAGATGAGCCGGGAGCGCTGGAAGTGGCAGCTGCCATCGCGGCCGCGCTCTGCCGCCGCCGCCATCCCGCCAGGCCGCGCTGGGAGCCGGGGCCGCGCTGCGAGCCGGGGCTCCGCTGCGCCGCTAAGGCCGGGCTGAGCGGGGCGGTGCCTCCGGGCGGGCGGGAGGGGAGGCCGGAAGGAGCGGCACCCAGCGGGAGCGGCAGGAGGAGGAGGAGGAGGAAGGGGCCGGCGGGCGGGCAGGCAGGCGGGCAGGCGTGTCCCAGCGGCCGCTCCGGCTCCATCGCCGCCAGCCAGCCCGTGAGTACCCCCGAGGGGGCCGGCGCCGCGCTGGGAAGGCCGCGGGCGGGCGGAGCGGGCGGGCGGGCCCCCCTTCCTCCAGCCCCCTTTTGTCTGCGGGCTCGGCTGCGCGCCGAGGGAGGGGAGAGGGAGGAGGAGGAGGAGGAGGGAGGGGGCCATGTTGTGGCAGGTCACCGGGCGGCGCGGGGCCTGCGCGGCGGCCTCGCCGCCTTTGTGTCCGCCCGGGAGCGGCGCCGAGGTGGGGACGGAGCGAGCGCCGTGAGGGGCGGCGGCGCCGGGAGAGCGAGCGAGGGAGGGAGGGAGCGAGGGAGGGGCGGCATTGTGCGCTCGGAGGGGTTCGGGGGGTGCCGACCCCGGCCCCGCGGGTGTGCCAGGCCGGGTTTGGTGCCCGGGGGAGCGTCGGGGGCCCGGGGCAGACGGGGCGGACGCAGCGCTGGGGCTACGATGGGCTCCGGCTCGGGGGGAGCGGAACGAGGGCGGCGCTCGGACCCCACGGACTATTGCGTGGCTGGAATCACACGGGCTTTGTTCGAATATACGAAAAACTTGTGTCATTTTTTTAGTGTTCTTAAAGATAATAACCGCTTTATGAGAGTGCAGCGAGAAGGCCAAATGCCTTTGGTAGCTGGTACCACACAGTGAAGCTGAGGGTTTGATTCTGCTTCAAACCTGCCTGTGCGGACCACAATAACAAAAAGTTGAGGAGAATTCCTGCTGTCCTGCGTGGATCGTGCGTACAGCACAACAGTTTGGGGTTAATCTCCGTGGCAGTTATTGTGCAAAGATTTTTGGTTTTTTGTTTTGGCATTGTTTTCTTTCGTGTATTTCCTAGGGTCAGACTCCTATTTCCTTCAGAGAAAATTAATATTTTTGGGACAGTTCATATTCTTCTGGTTTACGGTTTGTAGCAAGATGGCTTAATACCAAAATGTGCAGCGTGTTTGAGATGTGATAAAGAGGTTCTTATCACCTGATTTCGGGATGCTTTTTTCTGAGCAATTAGATGTGTATGAGCAATGAGAATCGGTAAAATTCTTAATTCGCCTAATATTCACTTATATGCTACATGTTAACAAAGTACTTTGAGGCTTATTTTACTTTTTCTTTGTTGCATCTCCAGTGAGAGATCAGGCCTTCATAGTTTCAATGAGCTGAGGGTGTAGGTCTTCAGGTATGTGAGATATGAATGCATTTGAAATGTAATTACTAGTGCCATGTTACTATTTTTACACATAAAGCATAGTTTTTTGTTATATTTGGTCACGTCTAGGTTTAAAACCAGATGTTAGCAACAGTCGCAGTTTTGTTGAGAAGCTGAGGAAAATGTTGCCTACTTTGCTCAACAGCTCTGTGTCAATGCGAATATAAATATGCTAGGGAAGTGGGAGAAGGAAACTCGAATAAAAAGGGAAATGCTAATTTAGTGGTGGTGTGGTTTGGGTTATATGTGTGGAAATGACACCAAATCACCTGACAGTTTTTGAAGTGTTCAGAGTTGAAAATTTGGAATTTGGCCCAGCAGAATGGTTAGTAGGCAAATGCATGTGAGAAACTGCTTGATAATGCATTCTGCAGTTTATTTTGTGGATGTGGCACATAGGAAAGTCCATGTTATTTGAATACTATTTTTTCTGCATTAATAAGAATGGTTAATTTTTAATTTTGTTCTGTAGTACTGAATCTTCTTCTTCTGTGTTAGGGATGTTGGCACAGCACTGAGGCAATTGTAATTTTATCTGGTATTGTGATTGAGCTAATAGTGCAAGCACTTGGCTGAAAGAGCTGGGCTTGCCTGTCTTTTTATGAGAAGATGCCTCTTGTTATGACAGTTTATATTAAATTTTACACTGGATTGTGAAGTACACTGAAGGCTTTATGTAGCTGTTTTCCTTGGGTGTTTCTCTGCAATGTTCTCAGTGGGCCAGATGTTGGAGATGTTTAAGGCAAGTGTGTTAACAGAACATCAGCTTGCTGAATACTGTGAACTGGATCTGATTTTTAAACAGCACTTTCTAGTTCACTTTTTGATGCTGCCCCCTCTCCTTGATTTAGTGATATTTGAGTGTACACTGAATAATCAGCATGTGTAGAAGCTTTCTCCTTGATAATTTCATCTTTCTCTTTGTACAGTGGTTTCCAAATCCCAAAATTATTAAACCAAGTTTTTATACACAGAGGCAAGTAAGCCAATAGAGAGTTTGAATTCCTGCCTGCATGTCTGTTTGGTTGTGGTTTTTTTTGATTGTGGAATTACATGAAAATTAACTGCCCATTACACTAAAAAGAAACCTAAATTCTCTTGAATCTTAAATCCTGTGTTGAGAATCTCCTGTAAAATGAGCATTAATACATTGTAATTTTTTAAAGTTTGATAGAAACTCTACAGAGGAAACAACATGAGATAGTAGACATGATCTATAAATACTTCTCACTGTCTGTATCAAAAGTGTAGGTATGTAAGAGAGTTATCAATCTTTTTCTCTTCAAGTAATTGAGGTAAAAATGTTTGCCTCATTTAATTGGGATTTCCCCACCCATAACATAACTGTTGTCTTGCTTATTCTACATAAGCCAGTGCCCAGGCCTTTGTCTTGGGAGTGAGGCAAGAAATCTTCCCTTAAAAAACTCCTGTAACAAATAATACCAATTGTGTAATGTTGCTAGTAGTGAAGTTGGAGGCACTTTACTGTCATATAGTGGAAATGCACTTTAAATTACATCAGAACGTGTAAAGGGTTCAGTTCTAGGTGCTTCAGTGTAATTTCAAACAAGTTGTATAAAATTTATACAATGGCTTTCATGCTGAAACTTTACAGCAAGATTTAATTTGGATCTCTCTCAGAGTACCTGCTGTGGCTTTTAGAACAGTAGGCAAGAGCTGATGTGTGAAATGTTTAGTTTACAAATAAAGACTGCTTATCTCTAAAGATTATATTTCATTATTGCTTAATAGATACTTTTTCTAAACACAGTTATTTAAGAGCAGTTGTAGGTATGTAGAAGAAATACATCTGAGGAGGTTATGACAACCATCTTAGGAGTTAAGGAAATGCAAAACTGCATAGCAAAACCATCTCAGTAATAATCAACATTTGACTTTTTTGCCAGTTCTCTGTATATGCATCTATTTGCACTCACTAAATTTGAGTGGTGATATGATATGCTGTCCTCTGCAGGCTATGCTGAAAACACATCTGCTGCCTTTCTAGGCAGGTTTATTTTTTGGTACAACAAATATTTGTGTACCTTGGACTAAGTAATCTGGTGTACATTTCATAGTTGTGATTATTTTAAATTTAATTTTTCATACAACTCCAGGATAGGTTACCTCTTGCTTCCTTAAGGTATTGGCAAAAGTCTCAGTTACAGGTAATAAATCTGGTTGTCTGTCTTTCCATATAATGCTTCCAGTATGTAAATCCTAGTGGAAATAAGTGGAGTCATGTCAGACTTATGTTCATAACTTTCCTCTTAGATTTCATTCATGTTTTTTTAGGAAGAATTTTGGGTGATGGATTGAACTAGTCATATAGTCATTTTGCATGGCTGATACAAAGTTTCACGTAGAATTAGATCATCAATCTCTTCAAAGGGAAGTGAGTTTTTAAAAGCTGCATTAAGTTCTGTAACTCTTCACATGTGTGTATTGATTAAATACAAAGCTAGACTTGCTAGAAATGACTTTGTGTAGTTGATCTAAAAATAAGGAGTCTGGCTTGACTCATATTTTTCTAGTATATTCTGTTTGTCTCCTCTATGATATATATTGCTTAAATTTTAGTTCTGGCACGGTACAGTGATGAGTTAATCACGTAGTCTGAAGAAGTTACAGAACTCATGTTACTACAGTATTTTAACAATAAGCAAATATCTACTGCAACAGTACTCATAGGACAAAGTAGCTTTAGATCTTGAATTACTCAAAAAACCAAGATTGCTCAAGATTATAAAAAAATACTCCTACCCTTTAACTGTCTATATAATGTATATTTCCTTAAATATGTGACATTTGGTAGTCTGTAAAACTCAGCGAATAAGGTAGAATTGTGTAGAGGGATTAAAGGACTAGTTTATTTTGTCTGTATTTGAGATCTAAGTGTTGTGGTCTGATTAAATATCTATCCACATATGTTAGATTTTAATTGTACTCACCACTTTAGCATGAAAAATAAGACATTTCTTGGACATGAGTATTTTTTTTCTCCCTTAAAAAGTACTTATCTTAGATTGTAGGTAGTATTTTGTGTTTTATTTATGTCCATTCACATACTAAAAGGCTGATAATACTGATAATACATCAGTTAGGGTAGATTAGGAATTTGTGGAGATCATTAAGTGTGGGTGTTCAGGCAGGGACAGGTGTTTTTTCCTGAGAGGATTTTGTTGATACCAGAGTGTTTTGCTGTTGTCATTTATAATTGTTTTAAGCTAAGTCTTAAATGTTTCACAAGTGAGCTGATGAATTTAATTTTAATTTGAGTCTGAAATCTTTGTTTTGTGGAGACTTCCACACGTACATTGTACATGTACCATTGTTAGAGACACTTAACGTCAATTACTGTGTTAGAATGTTATGTGGCTTAACACGTTTGAAAGAACTGAGGCTGGGGTGTAAGAGTGAGATGTAGTTCAGATAGAGAAGTTAGTTTTCTGTGCTACTTTGTTACATAGTCTGCTAATTATAGAATCAGACATACCAGTATAACAGAATTAATGGTTTTACACATCATGCTGAGTAATAATGTAAGAGAAACTGCTGCCTTTGTGATTGAAAATTGTATTTTGATATTTTTTTAGCAAGGAAATATGTGGGCAAGCATTTATAATATGTGGAGCTCTACCATTTTAATAAGTTGTGGTGCCTTTTTTTCTTTTAGAGTCCTAATTTGGCAGTGGCATTTAATATTCAAAGTTTGAATCAGTAAGCATATTTCCCAATAAATATTGTTCTTGTATTGTTTGGACTTTTTTTTTTCCCAGTACCAATTATAAGAGCTATATATCTAAAGATATGTAGGAGAGCCTTTTATGTTATCAAGACATAACATAAAAGCTCTTTTTAGCTTTCTGTGTGGAGTGAGCATTTCTTGTGTCCTCCTAGGCACGGTGCTTGTGAACGTCGGTCTAGAAACAAGTGGGGTTGGAATAGGGGTTGCCCCAGCTGGAGCAGTAGCTGCAGTAACATCAGGGCCCAGTTCAGGTGCAAGCATTCCTCCCACCATCCCTGTAACTGTGGTGTCAGGTGCTGCCAGGATCCAGGTACCCCGCAGTGGATGTTCTCCATGCCACAGTTGGAATTTCTTCCAGCAGCAGGCTGGAGGGCAGCTGTGTGTCTGGCAAACACTGCTGGCCCACGGGAGATGGCATTCATATAGGTCATACAGTAGGTCGTTGATTTGTTTTTCATTGGAACAGTTGCTGTGTTTTGTGTCAAATCCACATCTGTAAGAACAATCAATATGTGTGAATTAAGCTGATTTTTCAAGGCTGTAATAACGCAACCTAAAACTTGCTACTAATTTTGTTAAAGCAGTTATACATGAGACTGCATAAAATCATTTTGAAATGTTCAGTTGGAACCATTTGTTTAACTTACATAAGCATATCATATTTCTCTGAGTGCCTGTTTTTTATCAGAATATGATAAAATAATTAGTTTTGAATTTATGCAAAGCAGTTGGTTCAGTTTGAAAAGGCAGTCACTGCTGGTAGGCTTTTTGAGAAGTAATATGCATTTAGTACTGAGTCTTAGTTGCTACACTTAGAGATAAGAATGTTTTATTCAGGTGAAATAGACGTAGAATTAAGTGTAGATTAAAATGTAACTCTCCTTTTGCATATGGTAACCTATGAGGAAAAAAACTCCAGTTTTAAGCCTTTTGCCCTCAAATGTTTGATACAGCTTCCCAAGTTTTCTTTTAAAAACTTTTGTTTGGATTTGAGGGTAGGAATTACTTTCTCCCCCAGGATTCTGGTAGTGTGCCCCATTTTAGGTCCACAAGGAACTTTTTGCACCTTCCCAAACCCAAGGACATAGGGACTGCACTCAAAAATGTAGTAACTATAGGAGCAAATGTAAATAAACAATATTTGCTGACCTTACAAGCAGGAATACCTATTGTGTCTTCATCTTTTCCTTCACCTTTTTTCATTCTTTAATTTCTTTTGGCATTTTGTTTCTGGCTTTCCCTTTTACTGTTTTCTTCCTCTTATATTGACCTACATAGCAAAATAGAAAACTTTTCACCTGATATCCTGCTTCATGCTGTATCACATTCTTTATTACTTGTACAGAAGCCATAAAGCAGTTTTGTAAATCTAAAATTCTACACTATTTTATTTGTCCATTTGGATACGCTTCCTGAGAATGAAAATCATTTCCTTGCTAGTGGAAGTTGCACAGGTAATGGTGCTGATTTTCACTAGCATTTCTTAAGGCAGATATGTTGTGTACGTAAAATTATTCACAGCTAAGTAAATGCTGAATAACAGTTGCATCTCCCTTCTGCCACCTGCTTTCCATCCCGAGTGATCAGAGCCATGCCTTTATCAGCAGCTTGCTTTGGTTCAGTTCATCCAAATACTTCTGGATTCCTCTTGAAGGTGAATGTCATGAACCTCATGTGTGTTTTCTGGTAACTTGAATGGGGGATGCAAAGAAACTACTCTTAATTTTTGAAGAGCTTCAGTGGTTCTTTGCATTATGAAGATTTGGTGAAGGGGAAGCTGCTCTTTGCTGTGCATTATCCATGTGAGAGAAGTAGTTTTCAGCTTGCTGTGATCATTAGATTTCTGTTGTGCCATTTTTGACTCATTTGCTCTCATTCTTCCATAGCAGTATCGATCAGCAGAAATCAAGGACAGATCAGGGGACTTTTCCATTTCAATCCTTTGGGTTCTGTGTACCAGTGTTCTTTGGGTTGTAGCTAAGATGGAGGTTACTGTTTTGTTGGAGGTGTTTTGGGTGGTTTTTTTTTTTGGGGGGGGGGGGGGGAGTGTTGTTTTTGTTGTTGGTTTTGGGTTTTTTTGGTTTTTTAAGGACAGAAAACTATAGAATTAGATGTACTAAAGAAATGGGTTTTCTAAAATCTATTTTGTTACGGGTTGACACAGGTTGATTTTTGATTGAAGAAAAATATGTACTATTGCCCTGTCAGGACCTTTAAATTTCTTTAGAAAGGACCCCCCTTCTTTAGAAAGGACAGAGACCTATCAGTTCTTGGCTATTGGCATGTGATTTGACCACTGAGAAAACAGAACGCGACTTTTGCTAATACCCATATAAAGCTAAGAATGTGTTGGGGCCTCCCTCTTCTCTCGTGGTGAGGCACCAGGTAGCATCGTGCGGCAGCCAGGCCGCGCCCAGCCGGGCCTCCGGAGCTGCCGCCCGAACCCCTTTTTCCCCGGCTGCCAGCGGGGGAGAGGGGAGGAAAAGCCCCGGCAGCTGCTTGCTCCCAGGCCGAGGCCGGGAGATGTTCCTTCCCCCTTCCCGGGCCCTTGGGAGCACCCTCGAGCTGAGCCACCCCAGCTTGAAAAGGGTGCAGAGGAAAAGCATCCCTCAGTCTGCTTAACTGCTGAGATCCTGGCTGCCATTTCTGAGCCTGCCCCCAGCCTGTGAGATCTTTGCGCTCCCGCGGAGGCAGGGATCACATGAATGACTACGGCAGGCCTGGGCAAGCTTTAACTCTTTCCTGCCAGCAGGAACTCCCAGAGCACTGACCCTTCCCGCAGTGAAGACACACAAAGTGGTTGAACCATAAAGAGACATAGCGTGAAACTGAAGTCAGTGAAGAGAGAGTGAAAAGACTATTTAGGGCAAAGGAGAAGGAGTGGCCTAATTTAGCTGGACATCTCTAGTACGCTATGGAGAATGGACTACTTTTCCTCTAACACATGGATGCTGTTTGGGGAGGATGTAAGGTTCTAGTTAAAAGTTAGATGAAGCTCTTTGCTCCTAAGGAAAAGGAGATTTTTAGTTTTTGAGATGAAGATGATTTTGAAAACAGGAGAATTTTTGTTTTATACTAGAGGAGGCATCCATAAACAGTACCCCCAATCAGCAGATATGGCCCATATGCAGTGTTGGGAAAAACTGATACTGGGAAGGACTTCACAAGGCAGGTTCCTGGGTGGCTGCCTGTGTGAAAGTTAAGACCCACAAGAGAACTGTTCTATGTTGTCAGTGGGAATTCTCTGGAAATTCCAAGAGAGATTCCTGTCCTAGAGGAACTGATGAAATATTTTTTTCGAAGGGTAAGACTGACTGAAATTACAGGTTTTGTCTTTTCATGTTCTGTGTGGGAAAGTGAACACTTGCGGGGGGAGGAAAGGATGCTTTGAAAGTTTCATTTTTTTCCTTATTTTTCATTCTTTTAGTGTGTGTGAATAGACTATCTTTGTAATTTTAAGGTAAGCCTGTTTTGCTTTTTTGGGTTCTCCTCATCATACCTCAGAAAACAGTAAACACTGAAACCGTCACATAATTGGTGCATTGGCTGGGAAAGGTAAAAATTGGCAAATGTGGAACCATTACATATATTTGTGCAAACAGTGTGAGGAGTTTAGCTGGAATTATGGTCTGTGTCTACTACACAGACTGTAGGTTAATATATTAAAAATAGGAGGTTTTATGCATTCAAAGAAAAACTGGAAAGAAAACTAATAGAAGCAAATATAGTAGATAAACATCTTGTAGTGTCTGATGTTCAAATTACCGAATGGTTTGGGTTGGAAGGGACCTTAAGGATCATCTAGTTTCAACCCCCCACCCTGCCATGGACAGGGAGACCTTCCCCTAGATCAGGTTGCTCAAAGCCCCATCCAGCCTGGCCTTGAACACTTCCAAGGATAGGGCAGCCACAGCTTCTCTGGGCAGCTGATGCCAGTGCCTCACCATCCTCACAGTAAAGAATTTCTTCCAAATACCTGCTATAAACCCTCTGTCACTGTAGAGCCATTCATCCTTGCCCTATCTCTCCATGCCTTGGTCCAGCTTTCCTGTAACCCCTCTGGGTACTGGAAAGGCCACTAAGGTCTCCTCAGAGCCTTCTCTTCTCCTGGCTGGACAACCTCAGCTCTCCTCCAAAACGCCAAGAACTTCTTCCCAGCCTTGCACTCCATCCAGTTTTCCAGGGATACTCTTCTGTCAAGCAAGCACCATGAGCCTGAGGCCTTGACTGGTGATTTCAAGTAAATACAGAATGTGGAAAAATCTTGTATCCACTTTCATGTTGGAAGATACCTGATACTTTCTGACTAACATAGGGTGATACATAGAAGCGAGTTCAAAGCTTTGTTGGGAGCTATAAGAACAAGCAGACAGCTTGACTGGGGTCACTAATGGAGAATCTTCAAATTAGTTAAAGTGCTAAAGAATCTCAGTAAGAGAATAAGAAGTTGATAAATATACTTCATTAATTGGAAGAAATTAATTCCTGGTAAGATTAGTGAAACATTATCTTGTTCTTCGGAAAGCCATCTGAAATATCTTCAAAAAAACTGAACATGAGGCAAGATGATGTCTTTAGTAAAGATAATTGTCTAGTAGGTTATTTAATTTTTACTTTGGTTAAAGACTGAGGAATTGCTTGTCAGTGTCCCTGATAAGGGGTTATCGAGGGATGAACTGTGGACATAAACACTGAAGTGTCAATAGTTGGAAGGCGGTTCATTCCATTAATAAGATGCTTTAGCTTTTGGTCAGCCCTGAAATGATCAAGTGGTTGGATTAGATTATTCCTTCCAGCTGAAATATTCTATTTTATGTTAATTCACAGTAGCATTGGAGCCTTTGATAGCCCAGAGAAAGATCAAGTGGGTTATCCTGGGGATCCATGGTAGTACTGAGGCTCAATGTACCCTGTTTTGAAAATTATCAAGACTAATGGAAGAACTCGGGTGGCACACACATATAAGAGAAGAGCAGGAAATACAAACATACCACATGGAATTGGATTCAATGCTTGGTTGAAATGGAAAACTCCTTTTGCTAAGTGTACACTTGACACATTGGTGTCCAAATTAACCAACCACTGTCTCAGAACTAAAATCATTGTCTTAGGGAGCATTTCAGCATAAGAGGCACAGAAACATACAAATTCTCAGTCTTTTGTGTTCTTCCATACCTGCTGCAGCTGTAGCAATAAAAATTGAAGGGGTAGACAACAGTTACTAATGGCCAACACTTCAGAGACTTGAACTACTTTGCAGGCAGAGAGGGAGGCTCAAAACAATAATTTGCAGCATAGAAGAGGGCAGAGGCTAGAGGAGCATGCTTTGCATGAGAATTGATAGCCAAAAATCTTTGGACACTCGTCTGAATAGTAGTGCATGCACAACTCCTCAGTACCAGATATCAAAGCCAGTGCTGTTAATTTGAGTCAGGACACCACCTTTGTCACCTTCCATGTTAAAACAGTAGTGACCATCCAGTCACTGACAAGGTTAAGTATAAACTCCTTAATCTAGAGATAATCATCCCTGACTCTCATTAATCTTTCTTTAGAATATTTAATAGTGAAAAGAGTTATAAAGGTTAATGAACTGAGTATAAAAACTATTTCAGTTGAGGTTTTGACATTTTTTTCTTTCCCTCAAGACCAAAAACATGTTTCAGTCTCTGGTAGCAGAGCATTTGAGGAAGACTGCTGTGTGCTGTGGCATCGTCCTTTTGTTCACATCCCCACGGGGCTGCAGATAGGTTAGTGATCTGTTTGTCATAAATTCACATCATTTCAGAAATGCAGAATTGTCTAGAATAGAAAGGTTTAGTGATCATCAATCAGTATGTAATATTTGGAGTTACAGAGAAGAAGTTTTTTTTTTTAAAGTCAGGATACATTTTCTAGGATGTGGGGCTACTTGCAGATGTTCTTCCCACATGCTGAAACAAATAACTCCCACAGTGTGATACTGCCCAGGCTACTTGTCCTGTCTTTTCCTAGTTCAGCTCCATCCACTTCTCTCCCTCATGGCAAAGGTAGTCAAACACTTCCTTAGTTTAATCTAAATATTTTGGGTTGTGAATTTTAACATGACCTGGATGTCTTGGCTTCTTGCTTTTGAAGAAGCAAGAGTTGATAAGCAAGACTGACAGAGAAAAGCTTTGGCTGTAGCAGCTTTTTCCAAAAATCCAAAGGGTAGTGGTGCTATAAACAAAAGAACATAAATTATGTCTTCGCACAAAGTTTCGGTTGAGCTGCAGTTGCTGCAACTCAATTGTGTTAGAATTGACAAACATCTCAAAGTTTTGTGAGTAGCTGCTGTAACAAAGAAAAACCCTTCCTTGGAGGGGAAGAGGAGAGAACAAAGGGAAGAGTCTTACTGAGTTCAAGAGCTTTTTGGCACTTCTGTGGTCTGGAGGAGAAACCGTATGTTTCAGTTTTTGCAAGTATCCATCCTGACTTCCGTGGGGGTCTGTTAGAACTAATACAGCCATGAGAAAATGTATAGATGCTATTAAACTAGCAAAATGTGCAAACACTTAATGGGATGAAACACAATTCCTAGCAAAAATTCTGCCTTGGTTTTAATAAGATCGTTTTGTTTGTTGTTCAAATAAGATAGACTAATATGTTTGTGCAATAGAAATTGGGAAATCATTTTCCCATATGAGACCTCACAGTCATGCAGCTATCCTTTGAAACAATGAACATAATCTCTTCATTCAAATTGAGAACAACATAATCTGTTTCCTGACCTTACAGTGGGAATTGCATTTCCTCAATCATTAGTTCTTTTTATAGATTTTCCTTAAAACTGTCCCTAGAAATATAAATGTTCTTGCAGTCCATTTTTTAATTTTCCTATCTTTGTTTGCAACTTTTATTCAGCTTAAAAGGGAAGTGTAGTTGTGAAATATAACTGTTTTAAAGTGATTTCAAAATAATTTTCATAAACAGATTTTTAAGACTTTTTCAAGTGTTAATCACCTATATAACACATAAACACTTTAATTGCTAGCTTTTCATTTGTAACAGCTCAAGTTTTATCCTAGCTGATTGATGGGGTTGTTCTCCCTGTACAGTTAACATCCCTCTGAAGCTGTTCTTATTTTTATTTCTGCAAGCAGCAAGTCCTCTTACAACTTTTTTGTATTTTTCTGTGCTTGGGTTTGCTCTGGTTTAATTTTGAGGTTGCTGTTGTCATCAGTAAGTTCCAGTAGCATTTAGCTCCACCGAACTAGAAACCCAAATTGTGGTTGTTGAATGTATGTTTTAAGCAGCTTCTAAAACTTGCAAATAACTGAAACTTCTCAAGCCTCACAAACTAGGAAAAGAAATCTTAGACTGACAGGATTTTCCATTGTGCCTAGAGGAGAGCTGAGGGGGAGGGCATTTGATTCCTGTTTTGGAAAATCTGTTCCCTGTTAAAACATCTTGTTCAATAAGTTCCTGATGAAATTTTTCTGTCATAGTAGTGCTGCATGAGATGAGGCAAATACTATGAGTTTTTCAAGTGAATTGTAAGGTTGGGCCTTTTCTGTTAAAAAAAATAGATGTCTTGCATCTTGCTTTGTGAGATATCACCCTATTGCCTGCTTGTGACTCTCAGTTCTGATAGCAGCCATAGCTGGAAAGAGGAAATGTGTCTGTCTTTCCCCTCTCTTTGATTTGAAGTAGCTGAAGAAAGAGTATTTTGTGATGTATTGCAATGTGGTTTCATGTAATTGGACTGAAAGAAAAACATTGAGAAATTTTCAATGATACGCTTTAAAGCACTTCCCTAGATAGAAGAAAATCACAGTGTTGAATTTTGCAGATACTCAGTCTGTATTTTTAATGTTTTCTAGCATGTAGTGCATGGAATAGGCAGCTTAATGTGAACTGTCATCAGGGTAGGGAAGAGGAGAATAATTGCAGTCACCTGACCGTGCAAGCAGGTTTGTTCTGTGTGACTTCTGTTCTTTAGAGACTCTTTCTTAATCACCCCTTCCAATCCTGTTTGCTGTTTCTGTGTGTCTGCACAGTTTGTGACCTTTTCACCAGCATTTCGAGCTGCAGGTGATGGTTTCAGCTGGTGAGGAACTTGACCAGCTCCCCCCAGGGCATACTGTCTCCTGTGGCGTCAGCTGGTGGACTGCTGCCTCCTGCCTGTGGACTTTGTGTTAGTGGCGTCTTTAGTAAATACCTCCGCCAGTGCCCTTGTGCTTTCCAGCATGCTCCGTCATATTTCCACCTGCCTTGATATCCAAATACCTGGCAGGCATTGTTGAATGTCTTCATGTGAATGAATGACTGCTTTATTCTCATCTTACCAATTTGGTTTCTTCTTGTATCAGTCTTTGTAATATGTCTTACACTTAGAGTTCTTTGAAGCAGAGTCCTTCATACTTTAGTGCTCATTCAGTAATTAGCACAGGGAGAGCCTGGTTTGATATTACAGCAAACGAATAGCGTGTGGTCAGCTGTGCATTATCTTGGGTTTACATATAGATAAACTGTGTTGTGTGCTCATGCAGCAGTGGCTCTGCACAGAATCCATCCAGGTCTGTGAGGAATTACTGACAGCAGCATAAACCTGAACAGTAGTGCTGCTTCCAGGGAGAGTGTGGGCTGGGAGCAGCCTTGGAGCACCAGAGTAGGAACCAGAGACCTGAGCTGGTGGTGTCTGGAGCCAGCTGGAGTTTTTTTGCATTCATTCCCATGTGCTCCAGGTTCTAGGTGAGATTGTTGAGGCCATGTTCTAAATGTGGTTGTTGTGTGGTTGTGGAGTTTTGTCCTAAAGTATAAAGTTTTTTTAGGCATTCTAGGAGAGTTTTGCATGACATCCAGGTGGTGGGAGACAATAAGGCTAAAAATAACTGTGTATAGGCATTCAAGCATTTTTTATTTGCAGCTAATTACTTGATATATTCTTATTAATTTCCTTACGTTATTCTTGGGGTCAAGAAGATAAAAATATGGGTTACTGTAAGTTCTTTTGCTTAATCTAAGTTCTTATCTGCGGGTTTAGAATGCTGTCTGTCTTTTTTAATGTGATATAAAATTGGTGATTTTGAAAACATGACACTGTATTGCATGGAGAATCTGCATTTAGTTTACTGAACTACCTTGATTTGGTACCAGTTGCATTAAAGTCAGGGTGAAGAAGGCCCTTGAGTGTCTTTATGAAGAGTTATATGAAAGCTTTTTTCTCTTCAGTGTAAAGATGAAGAGAAAAGCAAAATTTCAGGAAATACTTTATTTTGGGTGAGGATGAATAACCTGGAATTTAGATATCTCACCAGAGATTTTCCTTATAAAATCACCATCTGATTTTTTTTTTAGATGATAATTCAAATGTGGCTTGGTTTTATCCACAATTACTGCTTTTGCCTGCCCTATGTACTGTGTATGTTCATGTACTGATATCAGCTTTTTCATATAACTGCTCTTAAGTTTTTGGCTTCTTAAATGAAAAAGTTGAAGTATTTGGCTTTAAATCCATTGAAGCAAAAATGTATCAGTATCTATCTTTGAACTAATTTTTGTTGAAAATCTTTTGTCACTTCAATTTGAATTCTAAATAGCCTACTTAATTTTGTTTTTTTATTTACTGTTATTGGTATAAAGCCTTTGGTGTTATTTTAGACTTTTACTTCCTTTGAAGAACTATGCTAGCCAGCATTTAATAAGATATTAATGTCCAGAGCTACGCTGCAACTCTTAGAGAATAAGAAGAGAGGCTTACTGAGTTAAAGTAGTTTCTAGTTGTTTTGTTAGAGTTGGCTGGTTTTTTCAGCTTTTAGGCAATTGTAGAAATCTATGCATTGTTTAAATACTTGTTGTCCAAAGAGAACATCCTTAGAAATAGCTGAAATAATTGATAACAGCAATTTCTTTAAATGTCCGTTCACCTGCTGTAGACATAAGCAGAAAACACATATGCTTCCTTGTAGCAAGGGAGGAACTAAAAAAATACACGAAATACGTTTTACTATTCCCTGGCTCTCCTTGAGGTTATGCAGAGTTTAAAAGCTAAAAAAAATTCTAGGTGGATTTTGAAGGAGACTGACACATACTTGAAACCTTGGGGTTTATGACTGCTCTTTTATGCTGGGGATACAGAGGAGTTGTGTGTTGTGTCAGCACCTCTCTTTGCAAAAGCTAGTTATTTGCAGTGGAACGAGGAGTCTAAGAATTCCGATTTTTTTGTTTTCTTGGGGTTTTTTTTGGTACTATCAGCTGTTCAATTCATTGCATAAGAACTAGGTAGTTTGATCTCTGGTTGTAGCACCCAGTTTGAGAAGATCAGACTGTGTTGGTATTCCCTGGTTTCTTTTTGCCTGGTCAGGAGGAGGAAAAAAAAAAAAGGCAAAACCAAAAGGCCAACAGCTTGTTCAAATGGTACAGCATCATGAGGGAGAAGGATTCGTGGTGCTAGAAACTTCTGAGCAGGAGAATTAGCAGGAGAATTTTAGTTTTTCCATACAGTGTTACTGAAAACTATATCCTTGAGAAATCAATATTTTGTGTGGTAAATGTATCTACCATATTCAGGAGTAAACAAAATGAAAGTAAAAGCTCTGAAGAAGGGGATTGTTACATATCAGTTACTGGGTGTGGGAGGAGTGTTTGTGATATCAGCTCTACAATAACACAAAACTGTTTCCTGGAAATTCTGTTCGAGTGACTTCTGGAATTTCCTCAGCCCCGCTTTTAATAGGGGTGGGGGCCGTGTGTGTACATACATATAAAATAATTTTCTTCTTATAAATGATATTATTTATAATTGAGTTATGTTCCTTAGGATCAGATTCTTTTTAAGATGATGTTAAAACTCCATAATTTGTCAAATGGAAATTTAAAGTCTGGGTCGTTTGTTTTTGTTTTTTTTAACTTTTCAGACATTTGTGTAGGGGAGATGTTCTGTTTCAGATTCTTTGGTAGTAAATAAATATTCTTTGGTAGTAGATAAATAAAGATAGTTGAGATTTCTAAAGAAAACGTATCAGCAAAAAGAATATTGATTACAATGTAGAAAATCAATTTATGGGAATTTTTACTTGATTCAAGACCCATGGGTTCCAGTGTTCCATTTCTTTTTACTAACACGTTTAAGAAAAGCTTGTTGACTCTATTAGAATGAAAGATATGTTTCATTAATCATTACAAAATACTTTGAGATAAATTGTCCCTAGTTCCTGCTTGTGTGTAGATATCTTTGGAGTTTACACAGTCTTCAACTTCAGAGAAGGCAAAGTTTCAAGCCTTTTTTTATAGTGCATTGCCTAGAAAGCACTCAAAGTTTTTTTTAAAGTTTTTAAATTTGCTAAGTAAAGTTTTTGAATGAGAGCAAATGATGAAGTAATGAAGGCTGACGTCTCAAAACAGCAGCACATCAAATTAATGTTATGCTTCTGTATAGAAGTAGCTGTATAGTTATTACTCACTGACAGCCTTTCTGTGTAGAACAGGATAATAATGGTCGTAAATTCCTCTAAACTTCTGTTGCACCACTTACAGCACTTACTACTGCTACCAGAAAGGTGATGCTGGCTAACCAGCTTAACAAGAAGTGTAGATATTTAAAATTTAAAAAAAAAAAGTTTAGCCATATGCATATAAATAATCAGCACCAATTGAATTAAGCAAGTTTAGACAGAAACTGCAACTCATATTTAATTTCACAGCTTTGTTTTCAAACTTCTGGATATATTTAGTGCCTTTCTCTTTTGTTTCTGGTATATTTGTGAAGGAACATTGGAGTGAGAGTTGCAGAATAATGTGTGCAGCAGAAGAAGGTGCAGAGTGTCACCTAACTACGTGGGATTTGTACCTAAACTTTTGTTTTGAAGATTAAACATGTATGAAAAATTTTTCTTGTATGAAAAATAGTTCACTAGTTTGATTTCTGAATAGTAAAAAACCAGTAAGCCCCTTTTTTAAAGAATTACTTTTTCTTGTAGCTCATTTAAACAATAAGCTAAAAAATATACAGGAAATATTTTAATCAACTTTTCTAATTAAATTTTTAAAGTATTTTCCTGTTTACAGAATCTCTCACTGGATGAGTTTATATGGGCTTTTTCTTCCATTTTGTAAAATTATATGCTTTTTATCACGTTTCTAGATTTTTGTTTTGTAAGCTTCTGTTACCCTCCCTCCTGTGCTGTACATTTCTTAGAAACTCTTTTGAAAGGATATCTTCTTACACAATTAAAAAACTGAGAAACCTGCTAAGGTTGTTTAGTCTAAACTATAATGCCCTATTTATGTAGGAGTATATCACTGCAGCTCTTCAAGTGGTGCAAACAGTGTAACTGTTATAAATAGTTATGAAATCTGCTTTCAGTACAAACATATTAATATATGTGAGCCTGGTAGTTCTGCCAGTATTTGGCTGTACAGATTAAAATACTGAGCTTGAGGACATTTGACAGTAGTTAACAAAAACTTGTACAAACAGTTCTGCCAGTCTTAGGGCAAGGCTTGAACTGGTTGGATGGGAAAGAGAATCATGAAAGACTGTGCAATTGAGAGGCAAGTTTCTTACATGGTGGAAGAGTTCATTTTTAGGGGGAGCAAGTGCAATTTCTTAGAGACCATAGCTGTCTTTTTGGGCCATGAACCGTCATGTAGTTCTGAAACGGAGCAAAATGTGCTCTGCCTTTCTTTGGGGATAGTGATGATACTATAATCATTTCTCTGTATCATCTGCTGGCAGAAGACTATGCAAATAAATCAGTATTTTCCAAACTTGATGGTGACTTGTGAGATACTATCCAGCATACTTGAACATATATATATAACATATAGCATATTTATACATGCTGTTGATTAAAACCTGTACACATCATTTTTCCTCTATGCAGGCATTGAGGATATTGATATTCCTATTGAAAACAAGCAAGCAAAGAATGTGAGTTGGCTTTTTCATCAGACTGGACTCTGCTTTTGCTGAGTGTATTCCCCTGCCCCTTTAATGTGCTGCAGAAACCCCACCTCAAAATCTGCTCTTTTCTGACATTGTCAATGTTCTCCTTGCTGCTAGGATTGCCTCTCCGACTACAATACAAAGCTCACAAGGAAATAAAGCACAAGAACATTAAGATCCAGAGTGATTACTGAGCCAAGCCAACTAAATTGAGAAATTTGGTTTTGCTAGAATATTTTGTCAGAAGTGCCTAACACCTTCTTTATTTAGACTGCTTAAGGAGCCTGGACATTTGGAGTATTTTGTGAAACTTCTGAGTTGTGTTACTGTTCCATGTGGCCCTCAGAAAACCTTGCTTCTTACCAAAAACCAGCATCTGATGACTTAGAATTACTTGGGAGCAGCAACTTTCCTGAACCAGTTTGGTAGTAAGTGAACCTTTGGTTCTCTGATGCTTCAGAGCGGTATGAGAAGATGCATCAACTCAAAAGCAGCTTTAATCAAATGTCTTCTTTTCTTTTAATGTTACAGAAAATAGTTGATGTTTAGTGTACAAAACAGTTCAGTTGTGCTTCTGGTAGTTGCCTATTCAGCCACTCAGCAGCTTTTGTTATCTGGATGCACCGTGGGTTGGCCTCTAAACCAAAGTAAGGATGTTTTAGGTGATTTTGGCAAAAATACTAGAGTAGAAATCTCTGTATACAGCACTTTACTGCAGTATGGCATAACAGGTTTGGAGATGTGCAGTTTAGGCTAGTTGTATAGTTTTCCTTTCTTGTCGTTTTTTATGAATCTGTTCTAGATTTGTCTAATATTTGTATTAAATACTATTTTTATTTAGTAATTTCAGGTTGGCCCCCTGTCTGAAAGGTTTTTGGTGGTTTGTCTTTTTGGGAGTTTTTTAAACTCTTGTCAAGTGTCTGACACGGCTTTATAATACAGTGTTCAACTTAATGGATGACTGATAGAATTGCTATGTACTGGAATTTCAAAATAGTTTAAGTTGCTCATAATGTTAAGTCTCTGCCATAAGCATATATCTTACATAAGATAAATGCTACAGAGGAGCAACCCCTGTAGGAAACTGCTGGAAGGGTATTTTGCATGGAAATCATTCAGTAAAATTAAGAAAAAAGCAGAAGCATTTGCAGTGCAAACAGCAGCTTCCCTTTCTCTCCAGTCCCAGTGCTGTAATTATCAGGTGTTCCGTGTTGAATTTCTGGCCTAGGACACAACTTCAACTGCAAAATGTCTTCTTTGTGGCAGTGGTTAGGGTATTCACCTGAGAGGGGAGGGATGGGATTTGGAATTTCTTAATGCAGAAAAAGTGGGTTTCCTATTTTCTAGTCATCTGGTTTAACCACTTTTGATGTATAAAATAAAGTCATATCTTTCTCTTTGATACTGTATTTTTTGTTATTATTTTCCGCAGGCCTTTTTTCAAAGAAGGGGCTGTTCTTTGCTTTTGTGAGAAAATGGTTACAAGCTTATTTCTGGCAAGATTCAGGGTTATTTGAGAGAGTAGTTGTCTCAAGATCTGGATGCCTGGATTCCAGAAATGGATATTACTGTAAGCAGTGTTTCTTGTGGTAATCCTAGATGATTTCCAGTCAAGTCTGCCTCCCTAGTTCTGCCCGAGGACACGGTTTCGTGTTACCGGCTGAGGATGCTCCTGCCCCACCTCGCTCTGCTCCAGCTTCTCCTTGTTGCTCTCCTCAGGTCCAAAGCAGAGCTCGCTTCTCTGTGGTGTTTTACCCAGCTCAGCTGGGCGATCTGGTGAAATTCTCATTCATGGAAAAGGAACAAAAACCCCTTCTGAATAAAACAGTTACCTCAGTGGTTACCAAGTTCATTCAAGGGGAGTGGTACAAGCTGTTGGGTGAAGGGGCCGGACTCTCCTCTACGGAGCCTCAACAGAGTGAAGGAACGGGGTTTGCGTAGGCCTCTAGATTTATAAAAAAATGTTTTCAATTTCAAGGAGAGAAAGGAAGTGTAAACTTTAGGAAGAAATAGTCTACTAAACAGAAATTTTGTGTTAAAATCTCGTTCCAAATGCTGCAATGAAAAGTGGACTAAGACATGTTATATGGTATGTTATATCTAGAGCCTGTAAAAGGGGAAGAACATGAGAATTTTTTGTTGGTGTGTTAAGGGGGAAGAAATCATGAATGCTTAGGACATTCTACCTACTTAAAGCAGTATGTGAGGAACTGTTTTACCTAAAGACAGCTTGGGGTGTAATGTCTGTGCATAATTTGGGTGCCCTGTGGAATGATCTGGTGTGTATTAGATGGTTGAAACCATTGTCCAACCCCCTGGCGTGGGCAGGACACCTTCCATTAGACCAGGTTGCTTAGAGCCCCTTCCCACCTAGCCTTGAGCAGTTCCAGGGATGAGGCAGTGATGTAATCAAACAAAACCAGAAAAAAAAACCTTGTAAGTGTTGAGCACTATGTTCCACAGGCTTCTCTTTTTGACTTATGAATTATTCCGTATGACAGGGTAGGAATAAAAATAGAAAAAAGGTTGGTTTGGTCTTTTTTTAATGTTCTGAATTTGTGTTAAAAAAAGTATTAAAATGTTTATTTCTGGAACCCATGAATTAGGTTAATGCTGGTATTGAATTAGAGGAAATAAAACTCTTTGGTAGTACAGATAATCCCAACCAAAGTTTCTCCTTTGAGGAAAGAATATGTCTTTATACATAAGAGATCCAGCCAGGTGTCATTCTGGATGTTTTCTTCTGTTGTTTTAATGATAGACATGGAGGTGAAAGACATGGAGATAGACCACTATCTCCTGTGTTTTCTCCAGTTTGTAAATGATCTGAAATACACATTTATGATATGGGGCAGGATCTTGTGGGCTGTTGTTTTTGATGGAAAAAAGGACTGTATTTTTTCTCTTGCTGCTGGTAGCAATAGATAACGCTAACTTGAATTTTTAAGAAAGAGGCCAGTGAGCAAAATTAATGTTCCTTGTGCTGAAACGTATTTACAGTTTTATAAAACATCACTTTCTTATAACGGTCTCTGAACTGCTTAGAAGAAAGAAGGAGTTAGCTGTGCTCTTACCCTGATTCTTAAATTGTATTTTCTTAGACACATGGAAGGAGGAGTGGCCATGGTTTTGGAATCACTGAATTGTGAAAAATAAGCATTTATTATTAGGTGTTGCAACACCAGAAAAAGACAAACAAAACCACCACCACTGAAAGTTAAAACAAAACCAACAACAGACAAAAAAAACCAAACAACAAACCCCAAACAACCCACTCAAAAACCATCACAACAAAAAAAATTATTCTTTCAAGCTTGGTTGTTTGTTATCTAACAGTGAATGGGGTAGTGTTTATGGTAAATATAGTTTGGCAAGCTTTACCAGCAGATTTTTTTAGAGATCAAAACTACACATTGAGACAGAAGTTCCTAAATTAATATTGGTTTGTAATTGAAACTAAAGTGCATTACCTCAGCATGAACAGTGGCCTAGGTAAGACAACCATCTCTCAGCAATCTGTAGAAGAAATTGTTTTCAGAAACTATATTTGAATCTTCCAGGTTTGAGTTTCTGATTTTTCTTTTTAAGTAATTGCTCTCCTACCATTATATTTTCTATGTGTATGCATAAATATTTGATTATCCCTTGGAGCTAAGAAAAGTTTTGCAAAAAATATTAATCTATTGTTTTAAGATATTCATTTGAAGAAAAATGTCTTTAGCTTTTTAAAGGATATGTTAAAATCTGCTTTCAGTTTTTGAAAGAATAAAATCAGCCTAAGTGACTAAAGTGTCAGCATTAGTGGAATAAGGCCAATGTGCTGATGTGCCTACCTCATAATTCAGTCTGAAGCTAGATTTGCTCTTCAGTATCTCAGTGAAATTGTTGGGAAGTGATTTGAGACTCCATCTTTAATAAAATATTGTTCTTGGGGAGTATTTCTTTGAGCTGTGAAATTTTTGTCAAAAGCACAGAGACACTGAACCTCAGAAGTTAATGGCTTAGAATAATTCAGGCAATAACAATAGTTTGGGAGTAGAATTTCGAGAGTGGAGCATCTTTTGGCCACTTTTCCAGTGCTAAGAAGGAGTTGTGCCAGAATGTTGAAAGCACCAGATTGTTTCTTTGCCTAGTATTTAAGGCTCTATTGAAACGTGTTAGTTATGTGTTATCAGCTGTGTGCAGTAACTTCAGTTTGGTTTATTGGCTGGTGTAAACAGATGGATTTACTGGTGAAAGTAACTCTTCAAGAGTGGTGTTGGGAGGGAAAGTAACTTAACTTTATCTGCTGCATATCACTTTTGGGAGAGAGGAGAAAGGAAAGGAACAGCTCTGAATTTCCTTTTTTAATTTGTTTTTCTAAGATTATCCTGGCTTTGAAAAATCCTTATGGAAACCATTTTCTCAGAAAAGAATGAGCCCAGTGCATTGTCTGTACCATGGAAAAAGGAGGTGGTTTGTTGCAGCAGCAACTCTTTGTTAAAATACCTCTCATATTTACAACAAACAAACAAAAAAGAACAACCTGCAGACAAGGAAAAATGTTGTTTCCTGGAAGAAAACATGAGGAATTGTGACTAGATTTTAAAAGCAACAAATTGCTAGTAGATTTTGTGACCTCCCTTGTGAGCTTTTCTTTGTTTGCTGCAAGGTGTACTCAGTAACACAGGATGCAACAGTTCCTCTCCTTTCTAAAGGATTTTATGTGCCTGAATCTTTAATTTCACCTCTTTTTTTTTCCACATTCATTGTAAATATAATATTGGCTACCATTTCTCTAGTGAGCAATATTGGTACAGAGATTTGGAGATTTAAGTCTCTTGGAATTTCTTGCATGTTATTGTATTAGCAGGGTACATTTAATTGGTCACTAACTATATCTGTTCATGCAATCTAAAATCACCTTCAGACTAAATTGGGAAGTACTTTCTTGTGTACTTTCAATATTCAGAAATCTTATGGAATATTGAAAACTTACTTTTGAAAAGATATTTGACTAATGGATTTTTTTTTCTGTTTTCCCTTTCCAGGTTCGATCTGTGGATGAGATGAATCATGAGTTTCAAGCTCTTGCCCTAGAATCTCGGGGAATGGGAGAGGTAATTATTGAGGGCTGAAAATCCTGTTGGTGGTTTGGAAATGTTTAAGAAGTTTAAGTTTAAGGAATCTAAATAATACAACATGAAGCAAAGAGCTTCTCTTAAGAACAAGTTGATTATTTCTGTCTAAGGTGAAGAGAAGCTAAGTATGTTAAAAGAAGGTTGGGATTGTTACTGTCTAGTTCTGCTGTGTCTATGTCGTTGTTAGATAAGTGATAGTTTTAGGGAAGTGAAAGGGAAATATTTTGTGAGTGTACAATTCTATGAAAGAAAGCATGTTTTCAGTCTCACTGTGTCTAAGCTAGTGGAACAATTGCTTGCTACTCCTGAGAAGCCAAGTAGACTGGGATTTGAAAAAAAGGTTTGGCTCCAGAAAAAGTGGACTGGCATACCCAGCAGAAATGTGTGGTAATTTACTTTTTTTTCCACTGGTAATTACTCCTTAAAAGATTTTAACTAGGCTGAAGAATGCTGTTATGTAATTTAGCTGGAGGGAAGAAGGGCTGTTTCTTTTGACTGATTTAATTTATTTGGGTTTTTTTATGTCAGTGTACTTTAAGGTTGGGGGAAGGAATTTAAGAACATGAAGGATGACTTGGCTCCTTCAAAAGCAGTTCCCCGAACTGTTTAGAAGGTAATTGACAAGTATTGGGGTTATTTGCCCTGATAGGACCCGGTGAAGAAATTGATGTTGAACTAAGATTTCAAATGTGGATTGTTTTGTCTTGCTGGATATATCCCTAATTCATCTGATACTTGAACCAGTGCCACTATACTTGAAAGTTAGTAGCCTAACTTTCTTAAAATGATGGTAGGAGTCTTTATGGAAACCATAACTTAGTGATGAAAAGTAAGTGCTGTGTTCTAGTTGCTGAATGTTTCCGAGCTGACATATGGACATACTTACTTGATTTTTTTATTTTCATGAAGCATTCAAGCAATCACTTGGCTTTTCAGCAGTTTTTGCTTCATCTGGGGTTGTCTTTGAACCATCTCGCATTTGAAAAAAACCAATAGTAGATGAAGCCCTGTTCTTTAGAAACATGAATAGCCACACTGCTCCCCTCCCAGCTCTTAAAACTCCTTTTGAAAAGTAAAAGTGTTAGTGAAGTATCTGTGATGGTACCAGCAGTGTGGTAAAGTGGATGGGTAAAATTCATGGTGGCATTCGGTCTTTTGATACCCACAAAACACTCTAAATAAAGATTGAAAGCAGTGAAAGTGAAAGATGGCACAAATGCCTTGGAATTAAATTACAATATATGTGGCGGTTCATACCAATCTTCATTTTAGGTTATCTCAGATGGAGGGATGTATTTCTGCAGGATTAGGATTCTGTTGGTTTGTTTTCATGGCATTCAGTGGATCTATAAAGATGTTTAAAAAAAGAGAATTTTGGCACAGTACTGCAGCATCAGAAATTGATCCTATATTGTAACCCTGCACGCAGCAGGTTATTTTGTCTTTCAGTGGTGTCTTGTGGGTTATCTTGAGGCAATACAGGTTCACATAGCTAGGTTGACTTACTCAGTAATTTTCTTGATGTATTGTGAAACAGTAAAGTAGTTCTAAGATACATTCTGTGGCTGTTTTAATCTGCTTCTTGATTATAGCCCTCTAGAATATTAAAGGAAATGTCCTTATAAAGTAAGCTAGAATTGGTAGAGGCTCCTGCATGCTGTCCTCCATGTGTTTTGGAAGGCATGAAAGAGGTCATGTCAAGTGAACTGTTTCTCGCCATTGGAAAATCACGTTCATTTTCTCTGTCTTCCAGGATTTTTCTCTGAACTGAAATGAATTTCTTTTCCATAATTCTGATCCTTACTGATACTTTTCTTCACAACTGGATACTTGGCATTAGGAGGCTGTTAAGTCTGTGTTGCAGACATCTTTCTCTAAATGTCTCTTAAAATTTTATCTTGGTTAAATTGTTACATTGGTTATACACAGATGATGCTTCTGGCTCCAGCTCCTAAAATCCATGGTGACTTGTAAGCTCACATTAGTATTCTGAAGAAATAAGGACACATGGTGCTGTTTCTCTCTAGGCATCTGGTTGCTATATCAGGGTGAGCAGAGTGGGCTGCAGGACCTATAGTGTGACCCACTACAGCCTCACAAAACTTCCTGTCAAACAGAAGAGAAAACTAAGTCTTCTTTTGATAATGTCTGTTGGTTTAACTTACAGGGTCAAAGCACACAGAGTTCATTTTAGGAACAAAGTATTCATTTCTAGTGTCAAAACTTCATTCAGAGAAATTCAGCTGAAGTGTCCATTGAGCTCTGTAGGAATAACTTCTGATCTTAAAAATAAATTAAAAAGTAATTTAGGAATCCTTAATTCAAGAGACAGTAATGGAGACTGTGCAGTTTCATATCAGAGAGCTGGTTAAGAGGTGGCATTAGCATAACTGGTTGTTACTATTTGTGTGTAGTAAAGGGCTTTTTTCATCTGGCAGACACCTAACAGGGATCAGTGCTGATACAGAAAGGAACACATTTAGTGTACTTTTGGGAGAGTTTAGTAAGAAATATGATAACCTTCTCCATTATTTTTACTTATAATTGGATGTATCTTTGTAAAGTTAGTGTTTATTGCACTCATTTCAGAAAATGTTGAGGAAAACACATGCTATCAAAAAGTAAAGCACAATGGTTTTAACTACCTGCATTGATTTGAGATGATTTCTAGACTGTCTTTTTCAGTAGAACTAATCAAGCATATTGTTTTTCCTGTCTGTCAAAGAGGAATAAGTTTCATTTTTCTGAAAAGTACTTCTTTTATTTTAGTTTCACAATTAAAAGAATTGACAGCTGATAGGGCTGCTTATTTGACAATCCGAGAGCTAATGCATTCATTTTAAAAGAGCATAGTGTATGTCATATCCATTTTTCAAAATAAATAATAAATCTAAATCAGTGGCTCTCGGGGAGTTTCATTATTGTTAACTTTGTAAAATGGCATTTATTTAAGTCTTTGTTGTCCCTCAAATTTTATGAAAATCATTTCAGTAAATCTGTTTAATCTTCAGTAATTTAAATTTAACTTCTCAATATGGGCAATGCGTCATGTTTTGTATTAAAGATACTTTATATTCTTTGTTTACCAAAGTACATGAAGACTAAAAGCAGCTGAATTTATTTGTTTAAAATTTGAGAGTAAGTTAAAAAAAGGCAAACCTCAAAAAACCCCAAACAAAGCTCAAAAAAAACCATTCGCAAACAACAACAGCAGCAAAATCCCCCCCCAAACAACTTGTACTTTTGCAGTGACGATTATTGCTCCTTTCTACCAGGGGAAGAAAGGAGCAATAATCTCCACTGCAAAAATTTTCCCTCTCATACAAATCATATGAATGAGTTTTGATATCAAAACCAGTATTGCAGTGTGTTCTGCTCTAAGTTTGCTTATTGCATTTAATACTGAGTTGTCTAAGCATACCTGTCTTATAGTGGAATTTACTAATTTCGGGGTAGGCATACTTCATTTTATGGCACCTAAAATATTACTAGGTGTTTTATTCTGACAAGTTTGTGTTAGGTGGCGGCATCTTCATTTATGTGTTTCAAAGCTCTCAGCTGGACACATACTTGAAATTGGCTTAGATAGCATTTAAAATAAAATGTGATTCCCAAAAAGGTTTTGTAGATAACATTAAGTGCTTGCTTTCTATTCTACCACCCTCCTACAAAATGAAAATTAGGTAGTATTGCAAACCTGTTGCAAACAGAAAGCTAAAAATGATGTATAGATTGCATAGGCAGATCTGGATTTTGTAATCTTGTGCTTTTGATAGAAATGCAATTGTAAGAATCCATTAATCTATTCCTCTGCCTTCGGATGGTTAACTTCATCCCTTAAATTTGGGGTAAACTTGATATCCTGCTGCTCACAGAGTATGTTTGGTTGACATCTGGTGGTGATTCTACATTGCAATTGAGAGTGGGCATCTCTGTCAGGACAGATCACAACAGTATACCACCTCTTGCAAGCATAACATTCTCCTGTAGTTCTGTTGAGCTTTGGCTGTTTATCATCCTCCCACCTGAATCCTTCTCTGTGAATGTTTCTGTGAGGAACCCAGGGATTCGAGGTGAACCAGTCAAACCCCTTTATTTCTGGTAAGAGCTCTGGACAGCACAGAAAACCAGCAATCCTTAAGTTTGTCCAGAGAAGCTCTTGTCACCTCTGTTGCAGTGTCAATACTAGGGCCTGCAAATGACAATCTTATCCACCTCCTCCTGAGGCTGTTTTCACAAGCACTTTCAGTATCACACTAAGAAATACCTATCTTGTATACTGACTCCTGTTAGTATTTTCGTCAAGGCTCATACTAACCAACTGTGAAGTGCAGAAGGGATTTTAGTCACTTAAGTTACAGAAGAAGCAAAATTCCAGAATACACTCATTTATTGCAAACACCTTAATCAGATTACATTTCTTTCTAATTTCACTAAACTTAAAATTCTAAATACAGCATTACATTATGCAGAATCTGATGGATTGTGCAGCTTTCTTCTTCCCTGTATTTTTCAAGTTGTTTTCACTTTAGTTTCTGTTGATGTGCCTTGTACCTATTCTGTCTGAGAATACAGTTCTTTAGATAGAGATAATACCACGTGTAGAGTTTGGCAGTTGTACTGTTACTTACAAGAAAAGGTACAGGAGTAAAGCAGTAAAATCAAAGTGAAAAGGATGCTAATATTTGAGAAATTCTTGTGTGTTGCTTCTGTCATGTCACACTAAGTCTTTCTGTCCTTGAAGACAGTACAAGAAGTATACTGATCTAACATGACATTTTCTGTTTTACAAGTAGAAATGAAAAAAAACCATTCATCTAAATAACAGTGTTGGTATGGGGAACTTCACATATGAATGTCACAGATTTTTACCAGCCCTATGGTCTAAAGGAGCTGGCTTGCTACCACGTGTATTAGTCCCTTTCTAAAATTTGGAACATGATGCTTTTCTAAGTGTAGAGAACTTCAGAATGAACTGCTGCTCTTTCTGGTTATCACAGGATTAGTTAATAGCCAAGCTTTCGAGTCTTTGGCAGGAAGACACTGTTAGTTAAAGCTTCTGAGAAGATTATCTTGATTTAACACAGGGATTAATTTGATTTGCTTTTTTTCACAGCTGTTTCTATATTCTGTATTTCTTGCTCATAACTTCAGAATCTCAATCCTGTTGGAGTTATTTTAGCAATTCCTTTTTACAGCATTAGCTTCAGTAATGGGAAATAGATTTCAAGTGTTAGGACCTCCTCAGCAACGTGCATTGCTTTAGTGAAAGCTGACTTTTGTATCAGTCCTCAGCACAGGAGAGATGTGGTCTTGTTAGAGTGGGTCCAGAGGAGGCCACAGTGATCCAAGAGCTGGAACACCTTTGCTGCTGCTATGGATACAGGCTGAGAGAGCTGGGGTGGTTCAACCTGGAGTAGTGAACTCATTGCAGCCTCATAGTACTTGAAGGGGCTTACGAAAAAAAACAAACAGCAAATTTTTACAAGGGCAGGTAGTGGTAGAATGAGGGAAAGTGGTTTTAAATTGAGAGATTTTTGATTAGATATAAGGAAGAGATTCTTTACTGTGTGGATGGTGGGGCACTGGAACAGTTTGAACAGAGAAGCTGTGGCTGCCCTATCCATGGAAGTGTTGAAGACCAGGTTGGACAGGGCCCTGAGTAACCTGCTGTAGTAAGTGACAGTCCTTCACATGGCAGGGAAGTTGTAATTAGATGATCTTTAAAATCCCTTCCAACCCAAACCGTTCTGTGATTCCCTGATGTAAAACTAATTACTTGCATATCCTCTGAATAGTATTGCTATTTTTGCCCATCTATAAACATATTTAAATAAACCCATCTTCTTTTTAACAGCTTTTACCTGCCAAAAAGTTTTGGGAACCTGATGATTCAGCAAAAGATGGACAAAAAGGGATATTCCTTGGTGACGAGTGGAGAGAAACTGCATGGGGAACTCCTCGTAAGTGACTGTTGTATATGTACTGAACATTCAGTCTTGATTACTGAATGTTATTTCAAAGCAAATTTTGTAGTTGTATATTAAATTTTATTTTCCTTTAATTTTAGTTTCGTGTAGTGAAAATGTATACTGCGTGGTGAATGTGTTTCAGTAACACTTTTTGAAACTGTGATTTGGAATTTTTAATTTAATTTCATTTTTTGTCTTAATATTGCTGTTTTAATGAAATACAAGAACATTACGAATTGTATTTTAAAAAATACTATAGTTTTATTTATTTATTTGTTTTTAACAGACCATTCTATGTCCCAGCCTATTATGGTACAGAGAAAGCCTGGACAGGGTTTTCATGGAAACAGTGAAGTAAATGCTGTATTGTCTCCACGATCAGAAAGTGGTGGCCTTGGAGTGAGCATGGTAGAATATGTGTTAAGTTCCTCTCCAGCTGATAAATTGGATTCCCGGTTTAGGAAAGGAGCTTTTGTAAGTAATGCAGTGTGTTAAGCTTGTCTGGTTACCTGCTATGGTCTTTGTTATGTGGTTATATTTTCTATTCTCTTTGTCTGTTTTTGTTTTTTAACTCTTTTCTTTAGAAGGAAGTGTGTAGTTGCTATCTGTCTGTCTTCCTTGGTTGGAGGGGGCAGAAGAGGGAAGTGATTTGGGAATCTTAACTAAATAGCCGTCTTAAAGTGCTTTCCTAAAAAATTTATTTAAAGGTAGGAAAAAGACTGCAAATAGCTTAATGTAAAACATGTGATGAGCTTTATTCTAGATCTTCCTGTTCTATATTTTCATGCAGGTTTGTTTTGTAAATGGATGTTTTAATTGTATAAAATAAACTTTTATCTAAATCGAAGTGTTGCTGCTTTAACAGCACCGCTATAGTTAAGGTTGAGTTAGCTCTTCCATTATAAATCTTGGCATTCCTTTTCACATTTTGGCAGTTATTAATTGCATGTGGTTGAAACTTGATGACCAAGTTACTCACCAAATGCAATTTAATTGACAACAAACTGTTTGTATTGTTTACGTGCACTGTAGTGTAGAATTAGGTCACCTTGTGGTGCTCCTATTGTGTTCTGTTCAATATTCAGAATCAAACAGATTCTTTTTCCTCAGGGCACTAGAGATGCTGAAACAGATGGACCTGAGAAAGGAGATCAGAAAGGCAAGGCTTCTCCATTTGAGGAGGACAAAAACAGAGATCTTAAACAAGGAGATGATGAGGATGTTACTAAAATAAATGGCAGAGGTTTGCCAAATGGAATGGATGCCGATTGCAAAGATTTTAAGTAAGCTTTTAACTGTTTCTTGAGAAGACGAGCATGTCTCTTAAGGGCATTATTACAGTTCTGGTTTGTGTGTCAGCTTTGAACATTACCCAGCTGCAGACTGATTCTTCCCCTCTCAAGTCTTCCCTTTCCCACCGTGCCACATGTTTCTTAGGATGTCATTAATGTGTGTGTCACTTCTCATGAGACAAATTCATTTTAACATAGTAACTATTAAAAGTTTATGGGTACCTTCTGAATGTGGTGAATTAAAGAGGGATGAAAACTTTAACCCTTTTAATGTCAAACTAAATTTCTTTCTCTCTCTGCTTCTTTTTAATGCTCTTTAGCATCTGAGTGTTCTTGTAGACAGTAAGTCCTACAGAATTTTAACTTTCCTTCTGATTTTGCTAGTGGATACCACAGCCTAACACAACTAATCATTTCCCCATAAGTCTTTATAGAAACCATATATTTGACTAAGGTGGAGCAATGTATTTTCCTATTCATATAATTAAATGTCACCTAAGGAATGGTGGTGTGGTTTGGTTGTTTTTGTAGGGAAAAACAGATTAGACCAAGCTCAAGCTTTTGAACAGTGAACTCTATATAACAGCACAGCCAGTCTGGATTTTTTTTTCTAATACTAAACTGCATTTTAAATTGGGTATTTTTAAAGGGCTGAATCTTCTTTCTTGAATGATAGTGATGCATTTGGAAGTGTCATACAGAAGAATTAAAAAGATGGAGAACTAGAGTGCTGTTCATAAATTTGTATTAGTGTGATGAACATGACCAGATAGTTGTGGTTTCATTAGTTCATTACTGAACAAGTGTATTAAAATGCTTGTTTGAATCCCATACGTGTTTCCCACCCTTTAAAAAATGTATTCACTTGAGGCCAAGGAGGGATTCTTCAAGTCTATTTTTCAAGACGTATCATTGAAGATAATACAATACCAAGCATATGGGAGAGCTCACATTGGCTCCTTTCAAATGCTGCAATATGCAGAATAAACAGAGTTACTTGCATTGTTACCCATCACAAATACAGAATAACTTGTGTCCTGCTTTTCCTTACCAGTATCTATTTCAATTTTGAAATAGGTGTTTGTAAAGTACCTTCTGTATTATTTAAAGAGAGAAGTTATTAAAAAGTACACAAATGCAAAAAAAGCATCCAAAGCCAGTAAACCTCTCTAAAAAAAAAATAAGGTCACCTAAATGAAATGGGCCATATAAAGTGGTGGTGTAGAGCCCTCCAAACAGAGGTTTATAATTGAAGTATTGACACAACTTTAACTATAGCAACAGAACAGCACCAATATAAGGAGCAACCTGTATTAGCTAACCATAAGTATTAACAAAGAAACTTCATTATGTCCTCCTCCTTGTATTTTTATTGTACTTGTAGCGTTTTTAAACTAAGTATGTACTGAAATAACTGCCTTTTTCCCTTTTGTTCTTCACTTTGTTGATGCTGTATTTCACTTGGGAAAAATAGGGAATATTAAATGGCTTTAAACTGAAGTTTTGAGCAAGACATGGTTGCTTGCTAGGATACTTAGATGGTAAGCCAGCATGTTATGTACAATCATCATGAGGTTGCTTGTCGCATTTAAAAAAACTCTAGTCAAAAAAGTCCTCCTTTCTTTGTCATATTTTGTCCAGAGTAATAAATCATAGTGTTGCTGCAGTAAACTCCCTAAAAGGCTGATATCTAGCTGTACAAACTTAAGTGTTGCTGTCAGCCATTACATAAGTACAAGTAGATTTCTTCGCATTAGTCATGTGCTTCCGTGAGGAACAGATACTTTGGCTTTGGAGCCCTGAAGAGGAAGCAAAACAGGTAATACTGAGGCTCTGACCTAGAATTAGCAGTGCAGCAAACTGGTCTGGCACTGTACTGCTGTAATAAACAAAGGTTCTTCCTGCAAGGTGGCATTTGGTATTTGAACCCAGTTTTCACAAGTAAAGCAAACTTACCTAGAAGTTTTACATTTCCCGAGAAACAATATAAAATCAGAAGTTCTGCTCTTTTCCTAGTGGTTAACTTAGATTTTTGCCAGTAAAAATTGCTAGTCTAAACAATATGGCCTCCCACAGAAGGTGGGGTACCACTCCAAATTAAGGTACCTTAAATCTAACCAAATACTGTTGGTGTTACTCTGTTTGATGTCTCACTACATCTGTTTGCCTGTGGGTGTTTATAGGTGTACAGAAAGTCCCCTGTAGTCAGTGGGAATGTGGTTAATACTGCCAGTCAGATGAGAAAGCAATTGAGCTTTTATATATAATACTGTATCTATGATATTGTACATTCTATTCAGGGTTATATTAGGAACACTTTTTCCCCACCAATCATCAGTGTAGTATAGTCTATTAAATGAGTTGTGTAGGAAATGAAATGTTTTAGTCATATGCTAAAATGAAGTGGTTGTTAGTTCGTGTTACTCAAGGTAAAATTGCTTGCTTTTCACATGTGAAAAATGGTTACTATATTGTATGTTTGTCTTTTCCAATTGAAATTTTGCTGTCTTTCTGTTCTTTGGCATGAAATGCCCTTAGCCATTTCTTTTTTAAAAATTTCTCTTCAGTACATTTCATGTCACTTACAAATACAATAGAGACATCCCAAAATTCACAGGTGGCTGCGGTTCACTCCATTTGACTCAAAACAGCCTCACAGATGAGTTTGTTTTTCTCACAAATTATTTGAAGAGCTCTATAGTCATTCTTAAACTTTAAAAAAACCAAAAATATGCTTTAGGGATAAATGCATCTTTTATCTTGAGCCATCAATGCATGCTGGGTGAAAATGTTAAAATGAGTCTGTCATTTCCATTTGTAAAGTCTCTTGAGTTCAGAGCTGCTTTGAAAGTAGAAATATTGTATACTCTGTCCATGGACAGCTTTATTGAAGATTGAAGAGTCTGTCCTAAATTTCTTCTGAACAGTCGTACCCCTGGAAGTCGACAAGCCTCCCCAACAGAAGTAGCTGAACGCCTGGGCCCCAATCCCAGCACCACAGAAGGATTGGGTCCACTTCCCAATCCTACAGCCCACAAGCCTCTGGTAGAAGAATTTTCAAATCCAGAAAATCAGAATCTAGATGCCATGGAACAAGTTGGTCTTGATTCTCTGCAGTTTGACTATCCTGGCAATCAGGTACAAATGGACTCTTCAGGAGCTACTGTAGGACTTTTTGACTACAATTCTCAGCAGCAGGTTAGTAATGAACTGTGTCAAATTGATCCTTGAAGTTGATGATTATCCTCTTGATAATCAGTCATTTTAACGTGCAATGCATTGAATATTATTTTGTCTGTAACTTAGTCAAGGGCAAATAATTGTATAATTAATGTAGAAGAATATTGTTTTATAATTTTCTTGTTTATTGACTTGCTATTATGGAAGCTTGGTTTAACTTTTTTTTTTTTTTTTGTAAGCAAATCCAAGTATATTAGAGCCCTGACTTTTGAAAACTGAAATTCGTCTTTTTTTTTTTTTTTTTTCCCAATAGCTTTTCCAGAGGACTAATGCTCTGACTGTACAGCAGTTGACAGCAGCCCAGCAGCAGCAATATGCACTAGCTGCAGCTCAGCAGCCACACATAGGTGAGGTTTCTTGTGCAGTACAGCAAGTGTCCCTGGCAAAAATGGGTTTGTTGCTTTGATAGAATCCTTTCAATTTACCCAGTCTTCTCATTCAGATAGATACTGATCACTTGGCCTGTTGCAGTGGTTCTCATTAAGGCTGCTCAGAATGGCTGCCTATGACTGTACTGTCCTTAGTGGAGGTTTTCTGTTGCAATTTTTCCCCTTTGGACAGTTGTATACAAAGAAATAAAACTTATATTTGCTTCTGGCATGTAGCATAGTAGTTGAATGTTGATGGGAGTAAAAGTTAAAAATGCTTACAGCTATAAGCAGTAGAAACACTACCTTTATGTACTAAAAACCAATATGCAATTCTAAGATTCTGTTGCAGTTTAGTATTTTTGTAATCCAGTTAAAAACCATGGTTGAGTAGAATTTTGAAATCATACTGTTGTGTTGATTAAGTTTTAATTTTTCCCTATTAATGGCACCTTTTAAACAGCTCCTTCTTTTTGCAGGAACCCTTGTGATAGAGCTAATTTCTTTAGCAGGCATTTTTTCAGTGCCTTTAGTTCAGTGAGTTAGTTAAATGCATAAAGTTCTTCGTGTGCTGCAACTCAACAAGGAGCCTTTATTTCAGTGACAACAGTCTTACCTTCCACTATGGGGAAGCTGTTGGTCTTTAGGGGAGGGAGGTTGGGACACACATGGAAGCAATTCCTTGTTTAAGGAAGGGAGATAGTTGGGGTTTAAAGATTTCCACCCTCTGCAGCTCCACTGGGCTGTTGAGGTGTGTGTACAAATGTCTTTCCTCTGTGAGAAAAAAAGATTCTCGGGATCAGAAGGGCAGGCAGGAGTAGGAAGCATCTCCAGTGACTTAGGTTCATGCTCTCCTGCAAATAAGTTTTCCCACCAGCTTGTTTAGGTAGGTTGTGAGGTCTGCTCAGACAGGGATCAGCAGCCTGTTGCTGGCATTGAAAAGTGGCAGCACTTTACTGTTACGTAGCTGACAAATACAGGCTGAGAGCTGAAAGCACGGCAGATGGAGATGTTTGTGTGAGTCCACAGGTTGTGTCTTTGACTTCTAAACTTTGGAGAGGCCTCTACTTTGTATGAAGTGCTGACTGTGCAGTCAGCTGAAATTTTCGTCTTTAAAATGCAGCCTCTTGTCATGTGCATATTAATAGAAATTTATCAAGAAATATTTGGAGGGAGGGAGGGACATAGTTTGATGTGCTTTGCTTGTTGCAGCAGTTGCTGACTCAGTGTTGGATAAAGTACATGAACCCACCTGACAGGGGAAGCTCTGGGTAGCGATGCTTTGTATGCCAGAGTTTCTGCAGTTGTCTCCTTCCATTACAATTCCTATATCAAATTAGGATTCTTGGGAAGTAAGACTAGCATCTCATAACTGGCTGTTTAAAAGATAGGTATCTGACTTTAAACTATCTGGTTAAATTTTTTCTTAATTGTCAGTGAAGAGAGATTTTTGTCTCTAGCAGGTGGTTCATTTCATCTGGCTGATTCACTTCAGATGCTAGATGATTGTCTGCTACAGATATCCTTGCAAAATTAGTTTCATTTTCAAATAGTTAAAGTTGGGCGAGATAAATCCCACTTTGAATAATCGTAAGGATGGATAGACATATATGAGATGAATCTCCTTGGAGTCTGTAGATCCAACAAAACAAAGCTGTTAGGCCTTGGGATTAGTAGAAGTGTTGATTTCTGTAATTATGTACCTGCTCCTAAGAGCTTCCCAAGTACAAGCAGTTCTGATTTTAACAGATAGGCTGTGTGATTTGGGTGGTGTGAATATGACGATGCTTGCTAAGAATGTTGGCTGTAATGGAACTGTGTTTGTTACTGCAGCAGGCGTCTTCTCCGCAGGCTTGGCCCCAGCTGCTTTTGTGCCAAACCCGTACATAATCAGCGCTGCTCCTCCAGGGACTGACCCCTACACTGCAGCTGGATTAGCTGCAGCAGCTACCCTAGCAGGTAACTGAACACTGGAAAGCGTCTGTTCCCGATAATTCAGCTGAACAAAAAGAGAAAGTTAAATCTGTCCTGTTTATTCTTTGCAAATGTTTATTCTTTCTCCTTCTAGGAAGGAGATGCTTCTAGAAAAACGAATACTGCCATTTTGAAATTTTTTGCTAAAATAGAAAGGATTTCAGTTTGTTATATATGGATTCCTAGTTTCTCTTGTCACTGGACTTCATATGCAAAATGAGGGTTTTTTTCTGTTCTAATAGTGTTTATCCTTAATAAGGTGCATCTGGCATTGACAATATGTACTATTTTCAAAAGATGAAACAGCTATCCTTTCCTTCTATGTTTTTACTCAGTGCATTGATTTTCTAATTCCAGCTTTCTCATTCTCAGTGGGCATGAGAATGAAGATGGTCTCCAGCCTGCTAAAAGGCTCCTACAACCAAGAAATCCAGGAAAATCTCTTAAAAAGTTACTAGATATCACTGTGAAACAACATGACTGAGTATTCAAGTCCCAGCTAGTGCTCAGACTTGAGCATAACATTAAAAAAAAAGCAACCTTTGTTTCCACATGGTGTTTCACAAGGAAGGCAGTAGAAAAAAGTAAAAGGCATGTATACATAATGGTTTATGTGTACAATGCCATGATACAGAGAGATTATTCTTCTACAGGTTCTTCATCAATAGACTGGAAGACTTTAGTGTGCCCATTAATAAGTGTCATGTATATGCAGGGGAGGCACAGGCAATAGTTGTGTTTGTAAGCAAGTTGTATACAGAAAAGAGGAATCACAAATGATCAAAGTCTCAGTACATCACTATCAGGAGGATAAATTTTGTTCATTCTGTGATCTTTTCTTCCAGCCATGAAAACTGATTTTGAATGTTCTTTGGTACACAGACTCTGAATGCTTTAAGGTTTTTCTTTGACATCTGAGTCTCATTTTTTTCATAGAGAAGATATGACTTGGTGTGAATTTTTTAAATTAAACCATTTGTATTCATGTGTCATTTTATCTAATATGGGAATTCTTTCTTTTTGATACTGATTTCTCTTCTGACACTGAGAAGTTGGACCAATGAGGGATGCTACAAACAGTATTTTAAGCAGCTGCACTAGATGGAATAATCATGCTTTCTGGTTTTAGGTCCTGCTGTGGTTCCGCCTCAGTATTATGGTGTTCCATGGGGGGTGTATCCAGCCAATTTATTCCAGCAGCAAGCTGCAGCAGCAAACACCACAGCAAATCAGCAAGCAGCTTCCCAGGCACAGCAGGGACAGCAACCGGTATGTTCAGCATAGAAAGCAGAGGGGCCTTACTTAACATTCCAGTGTGTAAGGGTCAGCTGCTAGAAAAGTTTACATAATTCAGATGTTGCATTTTGTTGTACAGTAAGTGAATCTTAAAAACTCTCAATTTTCTTACTGATTGTCACTGTCTCACACCATGTTAAAGTTACTTTACAGTCTTGTTTCTTAAGACAATAAAAATTAAAAGTAGTTCCTTTCTTCAGGTGGCTGTGCTGTTGTGTACAAGTAATGCTTCCTGTGTAATAAATTACCGTAAAGTTTAGTCTAGAAAACTGACATAAGGGGATGAAAAAATACATTATGTCAATTTTAGGAGGGTATTGTTTCTTTTAAGCTTGGGAAAAAATGGATCTGTTTTTATAAATCAGCTGGAAGATTAAATGTTACACATTTTTCTGTACCTTCAATAGTAGGGAGAAAAGTAGGGAAATAAAGGTGTTAGCAGTAGTTTTGTTGCTTCAGAGGGAGGAAGGATTGCCCAGCTTGTTTTTCTGTGACATTAGTTGCATTGCAGCATCACCATGTGCCATATGGTGTTTTTGCCTTGGTGAAGCAAGAGTGAGCAGTTGTTACAAGAACTTGTTGAAAATTCCATTTCTTTAAATAATTTTTTTTAAAGTGCTAATTTTCTATTGTTAGTCTGGATGTATTTTTAAACTATTGTGTGAGCTTTCAGTGTAAATGAATGGCAATTTTGACAAAGAAAACTCACACATTTTACAATAACTTTACATTTGAATGAATGTAAGCGTTTCAAGTTTTTTACCAGCAATATGGTTAATTTCAATGCCATTCTTAGAAATGTAATATAAGAAGTCTGAGATACCATGTAATTCCAGGGGTTTCATCACTGCTTTTATTCAAGTGGATATTTCTTTCTCTGCTGATTGTTTTTGTCAGTTACCTGCATTGATAAGTAAATGTATTTCATCTTCAGTGTCTTTTTCTCTTCTCTATAAAATTAATATCCAATTTATGCAAATAACATATGTAATTCTTTGTGGGAATATCTTGTGAGTTGTATTTCTCCCTTATTTTGGACCTGAAAAAGTTGATTTTAACCAAGAGAAATAGAGTAGTTGCAAGAATTTAGATTGTTTTTCAATCAGATTCCCGGAGATTCGCTGGCAGAACTTAATAAAATACGCCCGCGTTGCATGGTGATGGAGTGTTATGTGAGTGTTTAAAACTTAGTGGGTGCATTATTTACAGCGCTGTTGGCAGTGGAGTGTTAATTATTTAGACAAGTTACTACAAGTGCTGAAATACTCGGATTTACATCATTCAATTGCCTGGAAGTAATGTAAACAAATGTGTTTATCAAGGAAAGTCAGGCATTCAGTTAATAGGTAGGTCATAAAATATATCACTCTTAGAGATTTTCTTCCTTTCATTATATTTGTTACCATTGATGGAATGTACCTGAGTCCTGCTGTCCAAAGCAGGGCAGATATTTTATAATTCACATTAGTCAGCAAAATAGTATCTACCTTTTATTCTTTGTGTGTGTGTATTCTGGAAGCCAATGAGGTGCAGTATTCCTAAAGTGAAAATCAGAGTGGAGAGGCATCAAATGCTCAAAGCAACAGTTCTAGACCTTTGTTAGCACATAATCGATGGGCTTCCTTCCCTTTTAAGGCATGGATATTGTGTCGGCCTTTTCCAGGTCCTGCGAGCCGGAGCGACTCAGCGCCCGCTCACTCCCAACCAGGGGCAGCAAGGGCAGCAGGCAGAGTCACTTGCAGCAGCTGCAGCAGCAAATCCAGCTTTGGCTTTTGGTCAGGGTCTTGCTACAGGCATGCCAGGTATGTATGTTATCAGTGGATTAAGAGACTCATGGAGAGTAACAATATTGGTGTTATTAAGTAACAGATTAACAAAGTCCTGTTAAGGTTTTTGATTAGCTGCTTAGAATTGAGTTTTATAGTTTTATGTTATTCAGTTGGTTTAAAATACTGGCACAGTATTTTTAGAGCACAAGAAACGCTACTAGCACTTATTTGGAGCATTTTCTCTGTATTTGTTGTTACAAATGTATGTACAAGGAGTATCACAGATTTTTGTAAGATGATTTAGTATATACTGAAGCAATTACGTTTTGTCTTAAAAAGCTGCATGTTCACTGGTTCCTCTGCAACAGGAAGTATGAAGTTTTTCTAAAATAGCTTTTATTTGGGACATAATATCTAAAATTCAGAATCCAAAACTAAGAAATTTAAAAGAAAATTACTGCTTGATCAGATCTGGATATCACAAAACGCTTGGAAGCATTCCAAAGGTTGGAGCCTTGGATTCTTTTAGTATGCATGGTTTCTGACTTCCTGAGGAATGGTTCAAGTGGTTAGCTTGAAGTTCAACATCACTTCTAAGAGTTTGGTACAATTACCTGAGCAAGAGCAATTTCAGTGTACTTGGCCATTCTGCAGTATGAAAAGTGAGGTTTTTGCATTGTTAAGTTGGATAGTGTTGATGCATTCCCTTTGACCTGTACAAGTTTTTTCCTTGGTCGATGTCACTGTGAGGTGCCCTGCAGCCTGGAGTCAGAGTTGTTTGCTGCATGCTCTGGGGCTGCACTATACACTTGGCCTCTTATGAGCACATTATTGATTCTAGCTGCAGAGCTGACTAGCTATTGTGTTTTTCTTGTCTGTTTTCCTTTGTAACTGCAGTTTCTATTTCTTCTCCTGCAGTAGTTATCTTCAGCTTTTAACATCTTTCTCCTAAAATGAAGAATCAGCAAAGTGCTGTCCTGGCATCTGCCAAATGGTACTTCTGCACCTCACCAAAGCAGTGGATAAGGCCTACTAACAATGAGGCATGTGAGAGATGTTATGAGCATCTTTACAAAAGCCTCAAAGGCTTAGCTGTAACTGTTTTTTTTTTTTTTTTTGAGAGAGAGGTTGTGATGGATGTTTGTTTATAGTTACTTATTAGTTCTTACTTTGGATCTGGGGTAATAGCTGCCTTAACTCAAGACTAGCTCTTAAAACCCTTAAACCCTGCAACAGTTTTGGCTTCTTTTCTTTCCTCCCAAGGTCGGGATAAATTACACGGGAAACAAAGGATTGAGTTTGGACTTGGAATGTTTACTATATCTTATCTATTTACAGTATTGACAGACTCCTGAGCCATGAGCTCCAACTAGCAAGCTAGGAAAATGAGGGTAAAATGGAGTACTTCTCTTATCTTTACCAGGTCTTTTCAAGGACAATCTGTCCAATTATAAAATGCCACCTAAATTATTTTCACTTTACCCAGTAGCTAACTACTTGAAGTCTGCAATGCAGACTCCCATCAACCAATTACAGAAAACCACCCAAACCCATGAAGAAGGACAAAGACAATGCCCAGAATCCTACATCTTGACTCAGATATATTACTATACACTAAAACCCCAAATTCTAAGTTTTCAGTACTCTGACATCTCCCCCTCTTATCTGAACCACTTGTCTTTGTGTATAGGAAGGACATACGATATCTAAATCTGATGCATTGGGTAAAGCCTTAGGTTGTCTAACAGGCAAATTTGCACTACTATAAGCAAAAAGCATAAGCATAGCATTTGATAGAATTCCATATGGCCCTCAAACTATTATCTAACAAAAGAATTCTACATAGTGCTCCTCAAACTTTGGTCTTTGGTTGACAGGTAAGATTGTGTTTCTGAAGGCAAACAAAACAAAATATGAACATGATACCTTATTTGACTTCATGCTTTTTCTTTGGTTATTTTTGATCCTTTGATTTCTTTTTCATTCCTAATTTCCAAGCAAATCTTTTAGCACATTACTTTTTTGGTTTTTTCCCAAATTTGTTCTGGAACCACCCGAAGATATGGCACTAAATTGCTTTGTTTGCATTCAGTCTGCGTATTTGAATCTCTTTTGATTCTCTGAAAAATTCTCTTCTACAGTCCTCCCTAAGAGCAGGAGAACAGGAGCTATTTTCTTCTTCATGACCCACTGTAACTAAAAATTCAATAACTTTGTACTTTGTTTGGGCTTCTAAATCATAAGATGTACACCACGCTTGTGCCGCTAGAGCTCTACGATACCAACAATTCCCACACTTCTTACATTGACACAAAACCCAAGGTTCACAGTTCTTGCATGTGAGACAAGAGATGTCTGCCATTAGCTGCAGGTCACTGTGCAGTTCACATCTGCGTGCTTGCTTCTCTGTTCTTGGAGTTGTGTGTTTCTGTGCTGATATGGCTCCATGTCCTTTGCTGTAATCCACCTGTGTTCTGTATCTGCAGAAACACAAGCAAGCTCTTTGTCACAGGTTAGTAGAGCAAGTGGAGAAAGTATACCTTGATGGAAAAATGCATAACTCTTGTTAAAACTGGTAACAGTTAGGAAAAAATTCAGATATAATGACTAAGAATATTTCAGATGACAAGCATAATTAATGACTGTTAACAATAACACATACGAATTCAGTTTATTATCAATCACTAAAAAACTGTACCATCATCCCAGAATCTGCAACAGCTGAAAAACCTCTTTGCAGTAAGGACCTGGATATCCTTTCCTGGGCAGGGTTCTCAGGTTTGCTCCAAAGATTGGTCCAGCTGTCATATTTATAAGGTCAAATTGTCAAGTCAAAGCGACTTGTATCTAGTTTTCGGTGCAGAAAACATCTGGGTGTTTTGGTAAAAACAGCCCATCTAGTTAAAGTCAAGGCATTGTAGGCCTGATATTTCTGAGCCTGAGAATTGATAGCTCTTCCCAAGGGATGCTTTTCAACGGTTTTCCTTTTGCCAAACAACTCTGTGTAAATAACTACCTTTCCCATAACATTTCCAAGTAAACAATATTCCTTTCCCATAACAACCTCTCTCCCAGGTGTTGTTTCTGTTACTTAACCAATGGAGAGAGGTGTCAGTCCAGTGGACCAATAATGTGCCTTTTTTAGCGCAGCATGTTATAAAAAGGCTGAATGAATTGTAAATAAAGCCTTCTGATTCTCTTCTACCTTCTGACTGGAGTCAAGCATCTTTATTTTTTGTCCTACTGCGACAAGGCATGGACAGGACACTGGCTTTATATTAGAGTGGTATCCCTTAATACATTTTTAAAGCAAAGCTCTTAACAATAGCAGCCATGTAATGGTTAAGCAGCTTGAGAACAAAAAAGAAGGATCCTGAAATGACACATATCTTTTGGATAATTAGAAAAAGATGTTAAAGCATTTAAGAAATCAACCATCAATATCGAGGTTAACAAATTTCCATCATATTGTCAATATATCGCACTGATCATCTTAAGAAGTTGGAATGACACTTTTCTAAACTATTATGCACTTATGACCTTAAAATAAAATACAAAAACCCACTAAAACAGCTTGCAACCAGTAACAATCACGATGTAAAAATTGTATCTTCTTCCATCCACAAAAAAGCCTTTTCAGTGTTGCATCACAGCTGCTTCAGTTGAAGCTGTCTTGTTGAGGAGTTATGTGAAAACCTGTGAGGGTTTTCTCTAATCTTTGGTCTGTAGCTTCTTGGTGTTTCCAAATTGTTCTCCCAAGAAGTTTGCTTGGATTGCTGCTACATGTGCAGAGGTACCTATCTTGGTGCAAGCTTCTATCATTTGAGTATTTACAGACTCCCGAGCCATGAGCTCCAACTAGCAAGCTAGGAAAATGAGAGTAAAAAGGAGTATTTCTCTATCTTAACCAGGTCTTTTCAAGGACAACCTGTCCAATTATGAAATGCCACCTAAATTATTTTCACTTTACCCAATAACTAACTACTTGAAGTCTGCAATGTGGACATCAGCCAATTGCAGAAAACCACCCAAACCCATGAAGAAGAAGATGAAGAAGAAGGACAAAGACAGTGCCCAGAATCCTGTGTCTTGACTCAGATATATTACTGTACACTAAAACCCCAAATTCTAAGTTTTCAGTACTCCAACAATACCCCACCCCCTCTCCAGGTGGATGATTGAAAGTAATACTGTGTGGTCAAATACATAACCTCAGTAGTGTAAGAGCCTGTCCTTTGAAGAAGGTACTTGAAGACATTTTTTCCTCTTCCACAACCCCCAAAAGGTTTTCTGTGAAGGCAGGAGCCTTTTTATTCAATTTCCATTGTAGGTTCCTGCTTTATCCCATCTGATGCTGAAAGCCTGGTTGGCCAGAGAAGAACTTTATTCTTGTGAATGTATTTCAGACCGTTCCATAACTTCAGCCATACCAACCACACTGTTACAGGGAGCAGGGCTCAAAATATAAAGAAAGACATTTATTTTTTCAGTCATTATCAGATGGGTTCATAGTGAGTCATAGGGAGTGCTGGTGATTGCTCTTTTTAGGGTAAGAAGAACATAGGATGAGGAAATGAATATACTCCTTTATATGTGGGAATCTTGTTACATTTGGTTTGGTGTCTGTATTTGAGAGAGATGTTTGGGCTCCATTTATAGCAATTAAAGAGAAATAGGAACTTTTGCTCTTGATTTTTTTCGCCTCTGTTTTAGTTTCCTGTTTTAGGATAAAGTGAGTTTGGCTCCAGAGATATCTTTTTCTATTCCCTTACTATAAAATTGAGTCAAGGTGACTAAATAATATCTAGATACCAAAATGTGACTCAGTGAATCCCAGACAGCAACCATTGAGCAACACATGTAATAAACAAGATTAAGAAGTGTGGAATTCATGTTTCAATGGACTAAGATGTTTTACAGGATAGTGAAGGTCTAAATTGAGTTTCAAGGTTTTAAATACTCTTTACAGGGAGAATATTTTTAGTTTGGCTTCACTGTGAGCTAGCAAGTGAGAGTATATTGTTCAACTTGCCCATGCTGCTGTCGTGAAATTATTTGAGCTGGTTTCTCCTTGTCGCAGCGTTTGTGTGGGATGAAATTCATGTTATCCCAACCATTTGATGCTTTACTTTGAAATTTGGTATTTCAGGTGGTTTTTTGTTAACTGTTTAGGAAGGTGTATTCCTGTGTTGCTTAAGATGCCTATCTCATTCTGCATGCAGAGAGGCAGTGCCTGAAATCCAGGTTACTTTTCACATAATGTTGCTGTTAAGTCTCCTTTCAGGAAATCATAAAATGATGCAATGGTTTGGGTTGGAAGGGGCCTTAGATGCAGATCATCTCATTCTAACCCCTTGCCATGGACAGGGAACCTTCCACTAGACTAGGTTTCTCAGACCCTTATCCACCCTGGTCTTGAACAATTCTGGGTTGAGGTGGCAGCAGCCTCTCTTAGCAAGCTGTTCCAATGCCTCACCAACCTCACAGTTAAGAATTTGTTCCTAATATCCAGTGCAAAGCTGCAATCTTTCAGTTGGAAGCCACTCCCTGTTCTATCACTTCATGCTCTTGTAAAAAGTCTCCAGCCTTCCTATAGGCCTCTGTGGGTACTGGAAGGCTGATAAAAGGTAAAACTTTGGGTTCTTTTTTAAAACCACTAAATGTGAAATGCATTTTGCATTGGAGTTACACAATTCCATTTTAAATTATTTCTATCCTAATTAAGTCATTCAATAACGAAGATTCTTAAAACCCCGAGTATTTCTGCCTGAATATATGTGCCTGAATGAGAGTGTCAGAAGGTATTCCCAATTTCATGGGACAATCAGCATACATTCTGCTTATGAATAAAACCAGTCCTCATCACAGGCAACTTCAGGACTTGGCTTAGTCATCCAAAATCAGGAGTCTACTTGAGACTTAAGCTGTCTAAGAAGTTGTTGTGATCAGTGGAGATCTCCCTTGTGCAGTTGCTGTAAAGAGTCTGCAGAGCTGCTCAGCTTACCCTAAAATAGATGTCTATAACACCAGGTCAGCCAGATCCCTCTAGAGGCTCCATTGACTGCACTGACTAGGTAAGATACTAGTTAGTTTTGTGTAGCTCACACAGTAAAGCTGTCATGGTGCATCTGGCTTGCAGGTGGACATGTAAAGTGAGTGGTCTGGAAAAAAATGCCCACATATAGAGCATTAAAATCAACAATTTCTATCCATTGGCATAGCATTTTTTGGTTTTATTACCTAGAGGAATTTAAGTGTGGTATAGCAGTGGGTAGTATGAAATAAAGTGAAATTTCATTATGGCAGATAGACAGTCTAGGCAAAGTTACAGTGGTTGTAGAAAGTATAAATGGGTTACCGGCGGGATAGTAAGTTCTGAATTTCATTTGTGAGAGGATGTGCAGAGATAAGGCTGAGCATGTCTTTGTCAGAACAACCAAAAGATTATAGGGGTTCAGATTTTGGAGAAAGAGAGTTGAGGAGGGGAGAGGATGGCATTTTTAAAAGGGACAGATAATTGAGTTGGCAGTAAGGACTGTCACATCTGTTTAATTGTTAGAGAGAAGTGGCAAACTGGCATACATTTGGATGTCATCACTTAGGGAAGTTGCATTACCGGATGGATAAGTACAATCCTAAGGATGAGCTGCATAAGCCATGAGAACAGATTTCATTGCCTCTCATTCTTTAGATCTGTGTCATAAGAATCAGAAAGTTTTTCAGAGTCTGTGGTTTCTGGAGACATTTAGAAAAGCATTTCAGCAAAACACCATATTGATGAACTAGATTGTTTACTTTAACTTTCCCTGCTGATATGGATACAGTAAGTGTAGATAGAGCAATTGAACTCTAAAATAAAAGATGTGATTAGGAACTGATTAGGTAACAGTATGTTTTCATTTTCTGACTGTATGGGAACACCACAGTGAACTTGAATGTGCAGGCACTGAACTGAGCTTTGATAATTGTTAATTTTGAGGGAAAATTGCTCAGCCGCCGAGAGAGATGGTGATTACAGAGATGTTTTAGAAATTGAGGAGAAAATATGGCTTGGAAAGCTGGTGATTGTGGTATTAACCTTAAATCAGAGACCCAGTTACATTCAGGTCCATATGTGTTTCAGAGAGAGCTCTGCTAGACCTAGTTCTGAACATACAAGGCAACTGATGGGAACAACTGGCTTAAAATAGAATGCAAAATTTTTTCTTACATGTACAAAAATAGATGTGTGACTTCTGCAATCTTGTCTTTTTTCTTGATAGTGTTAGTATATATTTGAATGTGGGAGGAATATTGAAATTCCATTGGGTTTTGTTTTATTGCTTCATAAGAATAGTCAACCTAACAATTAGAAATTGTTATATTTTAAATATCAGCACTCTTTCTTAGATTATCGTAGCTTATTTTCCATTTTTTAGGGATTCTTATTCCAATTCATGTACTTCACTATAAAGTATGAAGAGCTTTAAAATTTATTCTCATGCTCTTGTTCTAAATAAAGGTGTTTTTTGCTTGGCTTTCTTTTGTCTCTTCTGCTTTTATTCATTCATATATTGTATCCTGTATTCCTTTCTACTACTTGATTTTCTCCCTTTTTAACTCCTCCTTCATCAATTCCAGTTCCTAACTGTCAACTGAATGAAGTGTTATGCTTGGATTGCAGTCTTTTTTATTCCTGTGAAACTGACTGGTCCAAGGCACTCCTGCACGCACAGCCTTCCTTTCTTAATGTGTTTTTTGCAGATGGACTTTTAAGTGTGGCTAGGTAATGTATGGAATCGCCAGACTTGCATTTAGCTCAGCCCTTTAATTGTGCACATCTCAATAGGTTCTCCATGTACAAAGGACTACTAGAGAAATGTAGAGTATTTAAAACTGCTGAAGGAAATTGATTTGATAATGATCCAAATACTGCAAGTTGTGTTGTACCTGTACCTTCTCACTATGGTGTTAGAAACTTCAACCTTGACAATAAGTTCAACTTTATAGACAATTCATTTTAACAGTTTTTTAGTTGTAAAAAATAACTTGAAGCATTTCTAAATCTGTTTTTGTCCCATGATATTTACTGCTTTTTCTTTGATGTCTAGTTGATGTTCAAAGACAGCGTGGCAGAAATGCTGGTTTGTAGTTTGTGGTTAGAATATTTCAAGGAGACAGGAAATGCTGACTGTATGAGACTATCTGTACCACTAATCCTTGTCTCCTGTGTTGTGTAGGCTACCAAGTGCTGGCTCCCACTGCCTATTACGATCAGACTGGTGCCTTAGTAGTAGGCCCTGGAGCGAGAACTGGGCTTGGTGCACCAGTCAGATTGGTGGCCTCAACTCCTGTTCTAATCAGTTCTGCAGCAGCACAAGCAGGTAAATTAATTTTAATCCTGCACAGAGGTTTCTTTTACTTCTCTACTGAATCTTAACAGTAATGTTGGTTAGTATTTGACATTATTGTTTTCTGTGCATCTGTGAAGTTTTCTAGTTGTGAAGGATATACTGTGCATGCTTGCTTTATTATTCTGTCTCCTCCTGTTCTCTGAGACGGTTCTTTCTCACAGATGGGGTTTTCCATTTTTAATTGGAATTTACAGTCCTCTTCCCATACATACACAGGCATGTTTCTGCAAATGTTACTTGTAAGATAGGAACATTTTTTCTCCTTCCTCTCCCCATGCATTATAACATGCACTTCTCATCAGTCCCCTAAATGGTGTCCTTTAGGAAGCGTCATTTCATTCCTTCGGCCTGGCAGAAGATGGACTGCTCTGGAGCCTTGCTGTGCTTTTCTCATAAAACTTATTTTCTCCTGAAAAATGTGACAAGGAGAAAGCTATGTATAGAATGGAAATCAAAAGAGGAGAATTAGTTATATCAAAAGTCTCTAGTTTCTTTTTTACCAGTTGTAAGACCTAGTATTACTTTACTGAACCATTTATTGCATTTGTTAAATTAAAATCCAGAATATTAACCCTGGATTAATTAACTTAATCTGTTCAGAAAATTAGATTTCAACTTAATCTGTCAGCTTCTTTCTCTATGCAGAACTTGCTTCTGACAGTAGCTGAAGATGTCTTTGAATGACTCTCAGCCGCAGCCATGCAACTGCGACTTTGGATATAAAAAGTTCAGTAAATAGTAATGTCTTATATGTTTACACTGAAAATTCCCTCAATTACATTAACAGTTCTGCAGCCTTGATTAGCCTAAAACATGTGCTGTCTTCATCTTTTTCCTTGAGTAATTAAGATTATGTAATACTATTAAGTCTCTTAGTCCTTTAATATGTGGATTTTTGCTTGTTTTAAGAGGGCTTCAAGAAAATACAGTTTAGTTCTGAATAATCCATTTTCAGTCAGAAATGTTTGAGAGAGTAATTATGATTGAAAACATGTGTTTTACAGCTGCAGCTGCTTCAGCTGGAGGAACAGCAAACAATCTCGCGGGAGCCACGAACGGTCTATTTCGGCCACTTGGTGCCCAGCCACAACAACAGCAACAGCAAACAAATAGTAGCCTACAATCCAATTCATTTTATGGCAGTAACTCTTTGACCAATAACTCCCAGAGCAGTTCCCTTTTTTCACATGGTCCTGGCCAACCAGGAAGCACATCTCTTGGCTTTGGAAGTAGCAGCTCTTTAGGAGCAGCTATCGGCTCTGCACTTGGTGGATTTGGCTCATCAGGTAGGTTGTTAATATAGTGAGGACATTCTGTGAGACTTTTGTGCTAAGCAAAAAAATGTATCTGTATCAGGCATCATGTATATACATACATTTCTAAAAGGAATGCAAAAATAGGTTATTCAAGTTTAAAACTAATTACAGGGGAATTAAAAAAGTTTTTTAAATTCACTTGGGTTTTGTATACAAAATGCATTTTTGAAAAATATCGTTAGTCACAGGTATCTCCAAAAAACTTTTCCATACTGATCACTGTACTCTGCCCCAGAAGTTTGTCACTGTTTTTCAGTAAGCTGCTTTTGTTTTCAAGAAAGTCTTCATTCTGTGGTTTAAAGTACCAATTGATGACAGTGAAGATGTACATTCTTTTGTTTTAATTATCATATCCGAAAAATTCCTCTTTTTTTTTGAAAAAAATAAACAGCATATGGCTTTCTAAATTTGATCTAATATTGAAGTGCTTGTTTCCATAATATTTTTAAAGGATTTAGAAAGTAAAAATGCTTAATACCCAAGAACAGTCCTTCTTAACTCTAGTAGGTTTAATCTTAGATACAGTTAAGCCTAAATAGTTCTGTACACATTTGGGGCCTTTAATTATTTTAACAGACTTCTAAATGTTACCAACCTGTTTGTACTTAAAAAATAAAATCATTCTATCACGTTTCTGCTCTAAAGCAGAAATTTCATATTCACACAGTTTTTAAATATGCAAGGTAGGTTTTCTTATATTTCAGATTCAGTTTTAGTAAGGCAAGAGAAACATTTTTTAAAAGAATATTTCCTTTTGCTAATAATGTCTAAGTTTACAGCACTAAATTGCTTCTTATTACTAATATTATTTTAATGAAGCCAGGGGAGCATGTTTAATCTTGCGTATCTTGCAGATGAGTAGAAATTGGGGGAATTGTATGTACTCTTATCAGTCTGCTTTTCAAAATTAAAGAAAACAAGCACTAAAGAAATTTTAAAAAAATTACTACAAAATGGCTTAATATATGGGGGAGAAAAAACAGAAGGAAAAGCACACCTTTCAGTGTTAAGACATGGTAGTTTTTATTCAGTAACTGAGACCAGTGACATCAAATATGCTGCATACCAACAAAGAGTTTTTCTGTGTTATTTTTCATAAAATAATCAGAAAAATTATTTACTTGAGCAAACCCAATGCTAGGAAATCCAAAATCAGGTTTTTAACGCTGATCCTGTCCAGTATTTGATTTTAAAGAGGAGACTCAAAACATCCCATGTTCAATTTAAAAAAGAAAAAAAATTGAGGCTACTCAGTAGTGTGGATTTTCTTAGTTTTCCTTAATGCCACAGCAAGTAAATTTTATTTACAGAATCGTGCTATCCAAGTGTATATTATGTAATATAACTTCTCCTGAGCTATTTGTAGGGTTTCAGTGAATCCTTAGTAGCTGTTTCACTCTAGTGTTTCATTATAGTGGTAGATAGTGGTAATAAATATATCTATTTAATACAGTGAAATTATTTAAAGCCTCTAGATAGAATAGATTTAAGTTATAACAGTTTTTTTCCCTACATTATCTGAGGTACCTCCATAAAATGCAAATTTTAGTTGTGTATCTATTTAAGAAAATCAGCATAGCTTTTTCTGGCACAGGAGATGAAGCCTTTTTCTTGTAGCAAAGGTCAGTTCCAGAGCTTTGTCCAAAGCCCTCAGCACAGAGAGCCCATGCTGCAATCTTGCAGCAGTATTGAGGGTGATTTAATTAGCATGGTAGTTTGCACAGGGAAGCAGGAACCCTATGCTTTTGCTGTTTGAGGAGTGCTGATGAAAGGTGCTATCTAAACCTGAAATGTTTTTAGTAGTATTAAAATAAAAGTGTATTAAAAGTGCCCTTCTGCCAAGTATAAATTGTACTTGCCCTAATAACCACTGAAAAAAATGCTTCCTGGTTATTTATGTATTTTTTTAGAGTTCTGACCTGTATGTATATATGAATTGAATTTCAGAGACAAACACTTAAACAAGTGGTATTCGTGCATATTGAGACAAATTAAAAACAAGTTTGATTTTTTGTGCCAAGGTTTCAGCTTCTTTGTAACTCCTGTCAGTGTGTTGAAAAGGTTGAATTTCAGTTAAAATATAGCCATGAAGACTGATAAATGGCAGAACACATTTTGCCCTTATGTTTTCAGTTTTTGCAGGGGGCAAAAATAGCTGCAAAAATTGCAAAGGTGAGCATGTTCTAGCTTGAACAACTGAACAAAGTAACAACTGAAAGCAGCAAACATACCATATAAATAACTGTAGGTACCTACAGTCTCTGTTCTTTTATAATAATGTTATTCATACTTCATTTTAAAGGTTTAGGTACATGATGATAAGTTACTGCAGCTTAATAGGTAGCCAAGAATTAGGTCAACTATGGCAGCTTTCCAGATGCCGCCTTCTGGCCTGTAACAACTGTAAAGGAGTTGGATCAGCTTAGAGAGGGGAGAAGAGTAAGCTAATGCAAATTATCTTCTGGGTGTTGTGAGCTTTGCTTGTGTGTGTGAAAATGCAGCTCAGCTGGTTCGTGGTAACTTGTTAAGCTGCAGTAATTTAGCTGAGTAAGAAATCCTGAAAGATGGAAAAATAACAAACCATCGTGTAGCCTTATATTAACATTTATACGGTTCACTGAGCCAGAGCCTGTAGAGCTGGTCTCAAAGCTTGAGATTTCTTTCAACTATTGCCTTAATTTGCTTTTCTGGTTTCTTATTCTCAGTCTCGTTGCCTAGTTATTCCAGTATCTTTTCCTTCTGGTTTCTCCTCTAGTATGTCTTCCTTCCCAGTTTCCAGGCAACATTTATCTCCTGCTTCCCTTCCCCTTCTAAGTATGTTTCTGTTTCTACTTGTACTGTGTGATGTTCCCATCATCAGCTTACTATTCCGATCTTTTTGCCCCACAGTCACATACACCTTCTACAGCCTAACTTTTCTTCAGATCTGCTTTCTTCTCATCCTCAGTCCCACTGAAAGTGCTTGCCAGTTTTCTTGCAGTCTCTTTGTTGGCTCCTTTGTCTTACCTTTCTCTCTTCCTCCTCCTGGTTTCCTTTTTTCTCTTTCCCCCTTCCTTAGTCTACTTCTTGTGTTTGGCTTTTGTCTCCCCTGCACTTCCTCTCCGCATTGCCTCATGGGCCTTTCCAACACAAGGTGGAATCTTGGACAGCAGTTTCAAAGTCTATTTTTGACATGGCACACTGAAGTTCACTTGCAGACACAACCTTAATCAACCATCTCAGATGTGCTATGTATGGTCAGGAGTTTTAAGTTTTCAGCTATGAATCTGCCAGATCTGTGCTGAACTTGGATGAACTGTGATTTTGCAGAGAATTTTAGTTCAGTCTAAGAGTGTGAAAATAAAGGTCTCCTGCTGCTGGCGTACTTGGTCTGAATACATGAAAGAATCACCTTCTTAATGAGGCAGCTAGATTATTTTGGTAAGGATAAAACACCTTCCTTTGCCAGTATTTCTGAAATGGCAGTGTGCAGACAGAAGTTCTGTTAAAAATTTTGTCCAAGCAAGTTCCTGCCATGAAAAATATTAGCCAAGTTGTTAATGTTATGAGAAAACAAATTGGTGTCTTAAAATGGGAAGTTTCGGGTGACCTTTATATTGTGCCATGCAGCCAGCTTTAATAGGAGGGTACTTGAAAAGGTTAAAGGTTATGGAAGTAAAAATTCTGACCTTTCCTTTTTAAGTCGAAGTAGTCAACAGTAGTAATCAATTTTCCAAATTCAGCTTAAGAAAGATATTTGTTATTAAAATATCCATAATCGTGGTTTGGTTCATGAGTACAATAATATTGAGTGTTTAAAGCAGGCATTCCAGTTTAATACTGCACTAGTATGCAGCAGATAGTAGAATTTAACATTTCTAAAATCTTTTTATTGTTCTCCTAATTTGTCCTAGACTGCTCATCGCCCTGCTGAATGATGCTGTGCAGGATAACCAGTCCTTCACTAATACACTGTTATCCAAAGCCTCCAGTCTAATTTGACTTTCAAAAACACTGATAGGAGAAAAATCACGTTTTCGGTTTCTCACCTAATTTTCCTATCTCTGCTGTGCTTCTCATCTTCTTTCTTGGCCTATTCCCTCTTTATAATATCTTTTCAAAACACTTCTTTGAGAGCCATAATTCTGATAGGGAATTTAAAGTAGTCATTTTTTTCCTACAGGTGAGGGGTTCACAAACGGCGAAGTTCAGAAACAGCTGAACAGCAAGATAAATTATTTTGTGAGCCCTTAAACAACAACTAATTTCCTCTAGACTTTTTCCTGAAATGAGTGTCACTGTCTGACTAATAATTTATGGTGAAAAAAATATTATCAAATAATTTAGTGGCAATATTTTTAGAATCATTTATCCTATAAAATGACAGTGTAATCAAATCTTACAAATTCCATATTTGTCCCAAAACCTGAAGTCAGGTGTTTAAAACAGAGTACTGCAATGTTACTGTGAGAAGTCTAGTGTGAAATGTTGAAAGACATGGACATTGGTGAAATTACTTGCCAGTGGTATGTTTATACCCACTTGGATTTACTTAAAAGCATGTGTGGTTTTCACAGTGATTGTCTTTGTCATAACGATTGCTGTAATTATTGTGATCGCATCTGTTGTTGCCCAGCTGTAGTTGGGGATAGGTTTTATTCAGTTGACACTGTGTAATTAGGGTCTTTTTATTTCTTCTTCAGTTGGCAGTTCTGCAAGTAGTAGTGCCACAAGGAGAGATTCTCTATCTACTAGCTCTGACTTGTACAAAAGATCTAGTAGCAGCCTAGCACCCATAGGGCAGCCATTTTACAATAGTCTGGGATTTTCCTCCTCTCCAAGTCCAATAGGCATGCCTCTGCCAAGCCAAACGCCAGGACATTCACTTACGCCACCGCCATCACTTTCATCACATGGATCCTCATCCAGTTTGCATTTAGGTAAAAAAAAAAACAAAAACAAAAAACCAAAAAAACACTTTTTGTTTGTATGTGTGTATGTATTTCTATGTGTAAAATATATGTTGCATAAGAGATGTCACATTACCTTTGCTGTTAAACAGTTTTGTAATGAAGAGGGGCCATTCCTGAAAGGTGAAGAGCATGTTCAGATGTTCATTGATTTGACAGTGGAGGGCACTCAGCATTTGGCAGTATTGGGCCAACAACTGATTTTTCTTCCTTTGCAGAAGCCCACTAGAGAGCCCAGTAAGAATTATTGGTCCTTTTTCTATTATGTTTCTACAGTATGACAAGCAAAGGTGCATTATTTTTGGTTGTCCTCCACTGTGTTACCACTACAAGGACATTTTAGGTGATGTGTTTAACAGTGAAGTTACTTTCATTAATACCCCTTGCCATGATAAGTGAGCAGTGCTCTCTCTTAGTGTAAAATGTATTGAAAGGTGATTTTTGAATCAGTCAATCTCATGGCTGAGATCCTTTGCCAGGAAGACAGTAGTTCATCACCAGGCTGATGGAAGGAGACAACAAAAAAAAGGCATTTGTCAAAGGAGTAGCAAAGGCATTGTAAGTGGTGGCTCTCTGTTATCAGATGTATTTTTTAAGGAATGCTGAAAATAATTTCTCTCTTTTTTTTTTTTTTTTTTTTTTGCCTAGTAAGATGACATGGGAGCTCAACCTTTCTTTAAAAAAAAAAAAAAGATATAAAGAAACCCCACCACTGTATACAGTATATTTAGAAGATAATGCCTCTAATCTGAAGTTAACTAATACAGTTTTTCTTTTCTGCTGCAAATATTTGCAGTTATTTAATTTGGATGCTAAAATCATTCAGTGAAACTGGATGTAATTCAAGATTGAGTTGCCAGTTGTACCAGTTAGTGTTCAATGCACAGTTCCGTGCTTGCAATAGGCAGCATAATCCCCTATACTTCTTAGTGCAAATAAAACATGAAAATAAATTTAAAATGCCTACCATAATATACCTTAAGTGAGAAATGTGTGAGTGATTTGTATAACAAGGTTAAATAATTAAAATACATTACATTTGCAGTACAGTATCCCCTTCAAGGTTAAGTGCTGAATACCCGAAATAAAACTGGGCAAGGGGATGTTTCAGCACGTTTTATTTTTTTTTACTTACCTTTTTTCCTTTTTCAGGTCTACAAAGTGCACCTTTGGGCTGAGACCAAGCATGGAAAGTTTCAGCCCAAATGGAGGCTTTTGAGAAAGTTCTGAACATCTGACAATGGGGTTATCATGGAAATCTTTTTCTTTCTTTCTTTTCAAAGTACTTTCACCATAGTTTTCATATTGCTGAAAACTATACTTAAACCAAATTTTGGAAGGCATTATCTAAAATTTAAAACATTCCAAGTTTTGTTTCACATTTGATAAAGTTAAAAGACTTTTTTTTCAGTTCTGAGAAAATAGGCTGTGATCGGTATAGAGGATTGCCTCTATCAGCAGAAATTGTTAAATATTGACTGAGCCATTTTGAACTGTTTGGCAGTGTGAGCTAAGCCTAACAGCTTGTTAAAATCATGTACTAGATCAGTGTGTAACTGATATACAGTTGTACTCTGAAAATTGACACAACCTTGTTGGCTTTCATGTGTCCTCTTCACCCTTCAAGTGAAGTGGACCTTGATTACTGATAAACTTTTTGCTCTATTACAAAATCAGCTTGAAATTTGGAAATGGAGGTCTTTTAGATACTTGCTTTCACAAAAAATGCAGTAATTTTTTTAGCCTTTCTACTCTGTGCCATATTTTTGCACAGTTGCATTCAAAGTGCACTATCTCAGAGTTAAAGACTACTTCTGCAGTTAATTCTGTCTTATTATATTTATTCTGGTGTGTTCATCAGTCACTCTTGGAAGTATGTTTTATTTTCACATACAAAAAATAAAAAAAAAAAAAACACCAAAACCCAAAGCTTTCTCACCAAGTGAGAAGTTATACCTGAAATCAAAAAGGGAGTGTATTTCAAGAAGGGTATTGTTTATTGTGTAGTCACTTTTCAGAGTAGAACAACACTGTAAGTTCATGTCTGCATGCAGTTTCCATTGGTATTTTGATAATGCCTGTCAAATGCAGCTCTCCCTCCACCTTCCAAACTTTTCGTGCCTGCTTGTATCAACAGGTTCAGCTAAGTTTAACTCTTGTTTTAAAATGGGCATCAAACTCAGTTGCTCTGGTTTCAGCCACCAGTATCTAGAGCACAACACTGGGAAAGGGTGCATGGTTTTATAACCCCTTTGTCAGACACTGCTGCAATTTGTAGCTTAAAAGAACAATTTCCCCTTTACAAGAAATTTGTGGTATTTTACTGTTTTTATCTCCTCTCACCAACTTTTATCCGACATCCTAAAATAGGAATGTGCTAACGACTTTGTGCTAGTGTCAGTTTTCCTGTATTTGAAGGGATTTGTCAGTTGTCTGTAACTGCTTCTTTACTGTAATCAGTTGGAGCAGTAAGGTCATGAATTTGAACTACCCTTTCACTCCCAAATACAAGGAACTGCAATAGGAAGTGTTTTTTCCATTGTCATAAAAATCCTTTTAGATTGCTAGTCCTTACCCTGGTTGATGGTACATTGCAGCATTTTAAGGGTAGAGTTTTGGTGTAGAGTAGGATTTCTAAAGTCTGGGCTTTTGGAGGTAATTATTTCCTGTGTGTTGAGAGCCAAGTTTGTTAGCAGTTGGGATTGATGTTTCACCTTCAGAGATGATCATTCTGGGTAAGAGTAAAGGCCCCTTGGCAAGGTAAGGGGAGCTTTGCCTTGCCTCAGCTGTGTCCCTCCTCTGTAGGGCTGCAGTAAACCAGGCATAATAAACATGTGCATTGATTCCTGAAATGTACATAGGTATGTCTAATTCTGTTTTCCATGTGAAGATGAAACTTTTAGCTTAGGATGAGATGAAGCTACTTTTTTATAGATGAACAAATACTTTATATAGAAATTAAGTTTAAAGCATTTATATATATGCTTGTGTGTTACTAGAAAATACTGCTGACACATGTAAATAAGTGACTTTGCAGTAGATGCATTTTCTGTCTTTATTAGATATAATTAAAAAATACTTTGATAAATACTAACAGACTAATGCTGTCAAAATAAATATGCCTGGATCTAGTTTTTAATGTTTTTTCTTTTCGCCTTAACATTAAATATGTTAAGGAGTCAATAATTTAACATGCTTTGTGTCCTTGAAATGTAGCCTCTGATTTAGATGATCTATATCCCCTTTATGTCTCTCTACCTTTTCCTCCCTATGGAATAGCCATGGGGGGTGAAGTTCAATTCAACTGTAAAACAACTTAATATTACTCAGTGCTTTGGAGAGCTTTGTTTTATGAGATCAGAAGTGATAGCAAATTGATTATCTGAAGAATGAACTGCACACTTCATTCCCCAAGAGTTTGGAATTGTGTGGCTGTACTGATGTTTAATAAGTATTTTAATTTTTCACTGCTTTATTCAGTAGGGTATGTTCCCCAAATAACTTAAAAGACGTAGGCTGTTACTTTCTTAGTTTGGTGAAGAAAACAGGCCATTGTACTCACAATTACGTCTGCATGTAATAAGTACCTAAGACAGCATGCCTTTATTTTGAGAGTTTTACTGTTTTTCAGATCTGCAGAGTTGCCACTGAGCCATTACATTGCTGTAATTAAAGGTTATGTGAAAATAAGAGCTAATTACTAATTAAATTACTCTTTTTTATAATAGTGTCCAGTGTTTTACAAGGTTCTGCATTCTGAGTACCACAGATTCTTCTAGGCACAATGGATGCACTTTATTAATACAACCTTCCTGTACCATTGTCCTGCTTAATGTGATTGTCTGCAATAGTCTAACAGGCTAGACAGGAGCCTCCCGGTTGCAGCATAGTTGTCTTACAAGCCTAAAAAAGTGACAGTTCCCAAATTAGACTAAAAAAATGCTTTATAATTCTGAGCAGGAAATGTAAATTACACATATATAGCTTGTTTGTTAAAAGCTACCAAGTTTCTTAATTTCTATTTTAGTTGCTGGATAAATTGCTGCCTTTAATTTATAGAGATGAAGGCACAGTTTAAAAAAAAAAAAAAAAACAAGCTGAAACAATTCCTGATTCACATGTGCAATTTTATGACTGTGTATGTTGACTCTGAGTATATGACCAAAACTGCCCTATTAGTTTCTGGCACAGAATTGAGCATGTGATCAGTGGAGTAATAGAGATGCTGCAACAGGAAAGTATAGCCTAGAATTTCCTTTCAGATGGGCTCTGGTGCCCTCTTGTGATGTTAAATAGTGTTACTGCACAACATGGTGCAGGGAAGCCGAGATTGCACTGAGGTATTTACATAGTCCAGATGAGAAATACCATCATTTCAGCAGCAGAACTTATTTTGTTCTTTAGAACACCATTCCTAGAGGAGAAATTATGGCAGAGCGTCACTCTGCACACTGCTTCACCTGCAGAATGTTGGGGTTTTTTCTTTTGTTTGGTAGTACCATAGTGTTTGTCAATGGAAACTAAAAATGATAATTAGAAAACTTTGATTTTCCTGGCCATGGAGGACTAAGAGGCCTTAATTTAAAAGAAAACCCAGTGGTTTTTAAAAGGTATTGTGGGGCATAAAGTATTTATTGATGTTTATCACAGAATTTTGAAGACTAATTATAAAATAAATACTAATTATTTCTATTTTAGGGCGTAATACTGTACACTGCAATAAATGTGATGCTTCATGTGTCTTCCAGAGCACTAACATCTCAGATTCTGGTACTAGAATTTGAGCTTTTGAGAAAGATAACTTTACCATTAATACATTGCCAGTCCACTGTAACACAGTTGTTGCCTGGCCTTATAAATACTTGGAGCCAAAAGAAGGCTTGGCTGGGGCACAGTCAGCTGGTGGGTTTTTTTCTTCTCTTTTTTTTTTTCTCCTCTTTTTTTCTACTTTTTTAAAAATTAAGTTTGTAATAAAGCACCATTCAGCACATACTGCAATTCGTTTTAAATTCAAATGTAGATATTTATTCTGTTGACTTTGAAAGGGCTTTATTTACAATATCGCTTCCTAGACAGGGAGACAAAATGCTTTTCTTTTCCATTTTGTAGTCAATACTTTTAGTGAGTGTTTGGCTTTTTCTTTCCTTAGTTTTGTTTTAGTAGTAGACTTGAGGTTTCTGTATGGGAATTGTCTTTGAGTATTTCTGCTTGTAGTATAGTAAGAGTATCCCTCTGAAAAATCATCCAGCAGTTGGGAAAGAGTCTTTGGATGCTTTTTATGATAACTGTTGCCTGTTGTAAAGTAGAGGGGAGAGGCCTGCTGGAGGAGTTCAGAGTGACATGAACTGATCAGAGCAGGGTGTGAGGAGAAATGCACAGGACTGTAGAGTGACAAGAGCTGTAGGTGGAATCACTAGCAAAAAGGAGTAGGACCTAGATACAGGAAGTTCTTAGAAAGTAAAGCAGGATGAACTGAGAGTGATGAGTGTATGTGCAGCAAGGAAAGGACTTCATGTTTCTTAAAGGAGTTTCAGTTTAATGTATCTGTGGTTGTTAGATAATTAACTAGAGCATTCTTAGTTACTTGGTTTGAAATTTGACATATTTAGTGCTGAGATGAGGTACCAGATTGAAAGCTTGGGATGCTGAAGTCATCAAATAACCTGCAGGACAGGTACAGCCTGACTAGAGGCACCGCATGTGCCTCTCCAAAAGTGCCTTTAACACACTGGAAAGGTTAATTCAGTAGGGACTGAAGGGTAGTTCAGATTTCATGGTCTATTTTGTCACAATTGGCTAACTTCAAGACTGCTAACGAGGGTACAAGCCAGCATGACTCGTGAAGTGGAAATCTGCCCACTAAGCTTAAGGCCCACCCAGTTCAAATGTTTCTGTAAGGCTGAGTGGGTGCTCACTTTAGCTGCCTTGATAAATTCTTCTAATGACATTTCTTTTCCTGGTGCCCTTCACATAAAATAAAAATGAGGAGGAGAACGGTTTTATTTATTGCAAGATAAAGCTATCTTAACTCCTCCAACCATAATGAGGTAAATATAAGTGACAAGACAACACTGTTGTTTTCTTTGGCTCCAGGGTGTACCTGTAGTTTTAGTTTCACTTGCTGTTTTGCTGTTGCTTATCTTCCTCACGGCTGTTACTGACAGAGCTGCTTCCTTGTAGGAGGACTGACAAATGGTAGTGGTCGCTATATTTCTGCAGCCCCCGGAGCCGAAGCCAAGTATCGCAGTGCGGCGAGCACCTCCAGCCTCTTTAGCTCCACCAGCCAGCTCTTCCCTCCTTCGCGCCTCCGCTACAGTAGGTCTGACATCATGCCTTCTGGACGCAGCCGATTGCTGGAAGATTTCAGAAACAACCGTTTCCCTAATCTTCAACTAAGGGACCTTGTTGGACATATTGTTGAATTTTCCCAAGACCAGCATGGTTCTAGGTAATTATTATAAGAATAGCTAATGTTTTACTGCTTTAATACTGTTTTATTAATGTCAAATTTTGAATGAGGTGCTTGTCATCTTAATTCAAAGTATGCCGTTAATTGGAGCACATACTCTTAGGCTGACTTTCTCTAAGAAATTTCATTGTAAAAGTTGTATTGATTTAGCTGCCTGTAGAAGTAGCCTCATAACTACACTTATAAACTCCAGTATTTATGTATCAAATAGGCGTTAAGAAAACAAAATATGTCGCATCTGGAATGTAAAACTTTTTTGTCAGTACATCATCGGGTACTTAGTTACTGTTATTATTTTCATCTTTAATGCTTTTCAAATGGAAGTTTTCAAGTCTTAATTTTACTAAAACGTATCCTTTTATGTGCAAAGGCACTTCTTTCATTTTAATAAATTTTATCAAGGTTGACTGCTTTCTTTAGAGTGTTGAGGTGTCTCATTGAAACGGTGTTTGAGAGGTTTTCCTGTTGTTGATGCAAAGCATAATGTACCTTTTTTTGTGCTTAGGTTTATACAGCAAAAGCTGGAGCGAGCTACTCCAGCTGAGCGCCAGATGGTATTTAATGAGATCCTGCAAGCAGCCTATCAATTGATGACTGATGTGTTTGGAAACTATGTAATACAGAAGTTCTTTGAGGTAAGCATAGCACTAAGTGTATGGATGGACATGCAAATGGAGTGCTGTAAATCTGATTAAATTAACCTGGTCCTTTCCTTAACACCATAGCAGAACTTAACGCATAGCTTGACTTCCACTGAACCCAAATGTGTAACTCTGCATACGTGTTTTCTGTTCTGTATCCAGGGGGTTTTTTGCCATAATTGACACAATTTCTCCTTACACTCATGGTGCATGTGTTGGTGAATACTAGTGAATGCACAGGCTGCACATTGAGGCTTCACAAATCTCTTAGCAGAACTTAGAGAGACTTTCAGCAGATGAAAGGGAACATAAATATTTGAAAGATGCTTTTCATTGGTTACTCCATCATGGTACAGAATGGGTTTGGAAAACACCCTTGTGCTCCAACAGCTGTGTGAACTTCATCCGGTGCTGTGTACAAGGAAATTCCCATAAAATGTATTGAGGCAGAAGAATTTTGAGTAACGGGTATCTGTCATAAGATACATCCAGTATTACTACAACAAGTATTTAAAACAGGTTTGTTTTCTCTTAAAAACAATGTGGTAAAAAGAAAAAAAAACGCTTTGTCAAAAGAATTACAAGATTTGGCTTGCAGAGAGAAGAAAAACGTAATACCTGTATCCTTGGAAAAGTTATATATATAGGAAAGGTATCTAGTATAGTGTACTTAAAATTAAGGGCCATATCAAAGAGTGGTGGTGAGAAGGTGATGCTGGATAATGTCCAGTAAGAAATAAGATACTTGCTGTAAACAAGAATGTAATTTTTAGTAATCTGTAAAACAATGTGCTCACTTTTTTTACTTTTTTTTTTGTTAACTAATAAATATATCCTCTGTAAAGTGTCACTGACATATGATATATAAGATCTTGATTTTGCTTAAAGGTAATCATTTGCTATTTTTTCCATAATGTTAAGTTGGATGAATACACAGTTAATTATTGTTAGTTGAGTGTTTTCATCTTAATTCTGCAGAACACTTCTCAAGAAAAAGGTGCACATGGCCTTACATTTAATAGGGGACCTCAGTTCACTGTATAGGTGGGCAGGTGAAGTTATTGCTCAAGCTTTCTTCAGAGCTGACTACAAGTGTGGAGTTTGACAGTCCTCAGCAATGCTGCAGGTATATTGCTGTGCCACCAGCTGATTGTCCAGGTGGTCACTTCTGTGTCATCTCTTAGCAAGATGTGAGATACACTGTACAAGTTTTGAGATAGAAAATCTGATTTGGATTCATACATAATAGTGGTCTGTGATCATTTTCTTGGTAGAATTTATTTGAAAAAGTGGTTTATAGCACTTAAATATTCCTACAGACAGAGAAATATAAACTGTATTGATTTCTTCTGTTGTCTTTCAAGGTCATGCATTTGATAGCAGGTATGTGGACTGGATGTGGAATATTAAAACTGTTCCATTTAGAAAAGAAAGCTTCTGGTAAATATCCCCACCAAAACACAAAGTCAAAAATTATTCAAATATTACAGTCATGTACATCTTGAAAATACTTAATCTGGCATGTAAATTCCAGTATATGCCTGCAATATGTCTTCATTCGTTAACAGCATATTTATTTTCTTTTAGTTTGGAAGCCTGGATCAAAAGTTAGCCCTAGCAACACGCATCCGTGGTCATGTTCTGCCATTGGCCCTCCAGATGTATGGCTGTCGTGTTATCCAGAAAGCACTCGAGTCAATCTCACCTGACCAGCAGGTAATTGTAAGTTAGAGCAATGCTTTTTTAATTTTATTTATTTGTTTTTATTGTATCCCTCTTTTTACTTGATTAAATTGTTGATGATTCATCATGAAATACCCTAGGGGCTAAAATAGTTAAAATGAAAGTACTGAGGTACACAGTTGATACCAGTGTATATGAAGGTTGGAATCAGGATGAAATGAAATTTTTCCCTATTTCGGGGGGGTGGGGAATACCATCATAAAGACAAGGATAATCTTTGTTTTTCCAGAATGAAATGGTGAAAGAGCTGGATGGCCATGTTCTGAAATGTGTGAAGGATCAAAATGGAAACCACGTCGTACAAAAATGCATTGAATGTGTTCAGCCCCAGTCGCTGCAGTTCATCATTGATGCATTCAAAGGACAGGTAGTGTCAGTGGTTCATTTCCTCTTTGCAGGCTGCTTAGATTTCACAGAAAAAGATTTGCAGGTCTTTGTTCATGATTTGCATGTACAAGATAGTGTTTGCTGCTTTGCACTTGGCTTATTTTTAGAATGAAAAAGGGAATGATGGCATGGAAAAGGTGTTGGAGAGACGGTTCACATGCTGTAAAAAGATGATTTTGTTGGAAAGGAGGGTCTAGAAAGACATGTTTAGATGTATTATAAATAATAATAAATATTGATGTAATATAAATACATACTAGGGACTTGGTGTGCCCAGGCTTTTTGTTTGTGTTTTGTGATAACACCATTTCACATTCCCTTCACAACTCTTGGCAGGGCCATTTTTGATATAATAATAACATATGTGCTCTCTAGTATATATTTTTCATTAAAAATTACATTTTCCTCTCCTGTTGCCTGTGTTGCACGTGTGTCTTTCAGTGTTTCCCAATGAATGTCAGTCCTTATGGAACCTCAGTGATGAAATTCACTAATCTGTTCTCTACATATGGACTAGTGTAGTGAAGGGGGTATCATATTTGTTACTTCACATTGGGATTTTTATTTTGCTTCCAAAAAATGTTATTACTGTAAGATTGATATTGTGCTGCAGGCTAGTGAATGTGCTGCAGCTAAATAACATTTTAATCCCCTGAGACAAGCATGTACTTTTATAGTCTTGAGAAGAATTTTAAAAACCTTACTAATTTGGCTATATAACTAAATTTTACTTTAATGGATGGCCAAATGTATTTCCTAATAAAATCTACAATATCTTTTTCATTTTACACAACAGCAATACCTGAATTATTGTTGTACATAGTGCTAAATTACAAACCAAGGTTTCTAGGGTTTGATGTACACGAAATGCATTTTTTTTAAACTGTAAACAGAGCCCCTTGACTGAAGTGTGAGTTTATTTACTGAACGTCTATCCTAAGCACCAAGTAAATATATACAGAAACATAAAATGGCAAATGAAAAATGATACACTTAAATGATATTACTTACCATTTTCTCGTGCCTGCATAATTTGAGTTGATTCCTAACCATACAAGATTGTGTTCAGTCCTGCTAACACCGAAATTTTGGGAATTAATCTCCATCCACAAACGTAGCTTCTGGAGAAGCAAGCAGAAGGAATAAGCAAGATTTGGCTGTATGTCTTGAGTAGTTATTTACAAACTTTGTATCTGTACTGGGAGTCTATTGTGTATGCTGGAATATGAAATTGGTGAAAATCAGCCACCTTATTGAGTTCCTTTTTGTAAGTGTCAGAGTCTTAAAATTTAAAAATAAAGTAAAAAGGAAAGCTTGAAAGTTGAACAGCACTTAACTAAGAGTCATACTTCCAGGCTTTCCTTTGCAGTTATGTAGGCTAGAAACACTGTGATGAACACTTGGGTTCTTAGTTGTATGTTTTCTGGAGTCCTTGACACACAAAAATTTGCTTTTTCATCTTTTCCTGACTTTTGCTGGAAATGGAATTCTGGTCTTGGCAAGCAAAACTTTTTTTAATAGTAGTTGGTATGTTCAATTCCATTTTGAATGCAGCAGTATTGCAAGAGATGTGAGCTTCAGTCGGTTTAACTTCAGTTTGCAATCCTGTTTTCAAGGTATTTGTACTTTCAACTCATCCATATGGTTGTAGAGTAATTCAGCGTATTCTGGAGCACTGCACTGCCGAGCAGACTTTGCCAATCTTAGAAGAACTGCATCAACACACAGAACAGCTAGTGCAGGTTAGTGCATGTACGCTCATTTTTAATGCACTTTAGAGGTCTTTGTTGTCATCATTTACTCCTGTATCCTAGTTTAAATGTATTTGCCTCTTTTTAGTTCTGTAGACATTGATTTTTTTGTTTTTCTTTCCTTCTATAGTTTTAATGAAAATGAATTTGGAAGTTGAGAGGCAAAGAAGATATAAAGAGTGTATTTCTTATGCTTTTGACTGTAGCTTGGTGTTCAGGGGAATATTACAGCTGCTAAAAAACTTTGAAAAGTATGATCTTAAATTTGAGGACTTCTTTCTTTAAGAGGATAAAAGATACTCTATCAAAACACTGGTTTCACAGATTATTTACTTTTTTTCATGTAAAATTTGTGGTCTGTTAAGTAATTCTTGATGAAATATTTCCTGCATCACTTTGCTTCTGTAATGTTGACATTATTGTATTTTCCTTATATTCATGCAAAGAGTAATTTCATACTTTAGGCTCATGTACAAAAGCTGTCGCTGTTTATTACTTGGTATCAACACAAAAGAAAATTGAAGTCATCTTATTTTCAGGATCAATACGGAAATTACGTTATTCAACATGTACTGGAGCACGGTCGTCCTGAAGACAAAAGCAAAATCGTTTCAGAAATAAGAGGAAAAGTTCTAGCTCTGAGTCAGCACAAATTTGCCAGGTATTGCACAACTTTTATATATTAAAGATTCATTAACCTTGTAAAGTTGTAATACTGGATTTATTTCTTATGTTACAAAAGGGATACGATTTCTTTTTTGTTTATCTTGCCTCCTGAAATTTCATATTTTTATAGAGATGAATGGTAGTGATATTTTTATACCAGGTTTGGGAAAGGGAAGAGGCAAATGTTCTGTAGCGAAACAAAAGAGGTTTTGTGGGTTTATAGGATGGCTTTTGTTCACTTTGTGCAAGTGCAGGGAACAGGTTCCAAGTTTTCATATAAAGATGCCCAGAGCTAGGTGAAAAGCTCTGCTGGAACTTGGGTGATGTGCTGGTGGTGATAAGCCGGGACTTGGTGACTCTCAATCCAGCCTAGCAATTTGCAAGTATAACAAGGCTAGCTTTAAAAAGTGATAGTTCAGTCTGACAAGGATTTTCTGTCTTAGGAAGTCTAAAAGACTGCTGTAGGAGGCCTGAACTATTCTGAAATTGGAACCTAAACCCCCTAATTTTGTGCCCTTTTGCTGAAATATGGATTATGTGCCTTTTGCAAAGGAAAAATACACCTCAGAATTCAATCTAGGTGATTTATTGAGAGTAGCCTTGTCATCAGAATGAAGTAGAAATGCACTGTGACATTATGGGGGCATTTATTTTAAAAATTGCTAGCAAACTAGTTTATTTGGATTTTATTTTTCTTTGCCTGACTAGAACTCTTCATAACCCTCTAACCTGCTTAATTTCTAAAGCACAAATTTAGGAGCAGGATCGTTTTGCTATGTTTCAAGCTTTGATGGCCTTTCCAGCTTCTGAAATAAACTGGAAGGTCAGAGACTTGCTCTACAAAATAATATTTGATGGAATCTCTGATGTAGGCAGGCTCCTGGAAAGTGCATCTATTCAAAAATCAAGAATCCTCATATCTGGCTTTCTCTGTTTTCAAGGGGCTCACAGTCATCTGTGGCCTGAAGTCCAGTATGCCTATGTAGGTTCAGTGGAAAAGTCCCTCCTACAAAATAATCAGAAAATAACCTTTTCACAGGGATAGGGATATATAATCTTGTAACTTCCTCAGTCATTAGACTGGAGATTAGGAAATGAGGAATTGATGCGTTTGCAATATGCTTTTTACTGGCATTAAGAACCCTGAAGAACTGATAAACTTGCAGATGAATTGCTAATTGTTACCTGAAAGAATGTTACACCTCCAGTCCCGTCATGGACCTGCCTTATTTTTCAGCAACGTGGTAGAAAAATGCGTGACTCACGCGTCGCGCGCGGAGCGAGCCCTGCTGATCGACGAGGTGTGCTGCCAGAACGACGGCCCTCACAGTGCCTTATACACCATGATGAAGGACCAGTACGCCAACTACGTCGTGCAGAAGATGATCGACATGGCCGAGCCCGCCCAGAGGAAGATCATAATGCACAAGGTATGTCTGTGCGTACTTGTGGGGATTCAGAAATAGGTCTGTGCCAGCTTTTCTGCCGGAGCACCTTTCCCTGCAGATGTAAAACTCAACGCTTCTGTAATCTAGAGCTTCGTGTGTAACCATGACATTCAGTGGAGCTGGGTAAAGCCAAAAACATTCAGGTCTCTGAGCACTGAGTTAAAAAAGGGAAGTTTCAATAGTTGGATTTCACCTCCTGTCTTTGTGCCAGCTTTTATGTGAAAATGCTTCTAATGGGAAAATGCAGTATCTGTCATCACTATTAATATAACAGAAGAAATATGGGTTTCTCTCTTTATTTCCTGGTTGTGGTTATAAATCCACTCTGCAGTTCGCCCAAAAGAGATTCCCACACTGGCTAGCATACAGACACATTTCTGCTTAAGAATATCCAGACATGGAGAAATGTGCTGTTGCCATAATGGCCCGAGGCTGTTAAACACAGGGCCCAGGATATTCCTGCAGGACCTCTGCTTCCTCTGTCATCAACAGGGCTCTCCCAAAAGTAATTGCCTCCCTTTCCTGCAACAGGGACATCAGTTATTTGATGAGTCAAAATCACCAGTTTTACATCTTTCTGGAAACTTCCACCACTTTGAAATACAGGCTTCTGGCACCTTTTTGTGTAATTTTTTCGAAGTGTAGCCACCTCTACTTAAAAGTGTGGATGTTTAAAAAAACCAAACATGTTTCTTATTACAGATTCGACCCCACATCACAACTCTGCGTAAATACACCTATGGCAAACACATTCTGGCCAAGCTGGAAAAGTATTACCTGAAGAACAGTGCTGATCTGGGGCCAATTGGTGGACCACCAAATGGGATGCTGTAAAAGACAAAGAGAAATGGAAGAAAAATTAAATTGTGAATTATCAAAACCTACAACTTAACTCTAAATGTTCTGATTTTTTTAAATCTATTTATTGACTTTGTTCATCCATTTGTAAAATTTTTATTCTTGTGTATATTTTTGGGGAGTGAATTGCTAAAAAATAAAAGAAAAAAATATCTCCAGCCCTGATCCGGAGACCTATCAGATTGGATGGCTGGCAAAGCACAGAATGCCTGTATATGATGTAATTGTATCAAAATAGCTGTCACATATTTTGTAAATTTTTACCTTGTAAAGTCACTGAAATAGTTTTTAAAGGGAAAAAGTACAGTATTCTTTTAATACACTGGCTTGCAATCTGGTAGGTCTACCCAACATCATAGCACAACAGGTTTATAGAGTTGTATATAGAATTAATCCTTATTTTTCCCTTTTGTGTGAAGTCTTTTATACCAGATTAAAATTGATCAGCTGCATAAACATTATTTAACATGCTGAAAAGTTAAGTTGTATTTTGGTGGTTCACAACATCCTATCCCAATAACAAACAGGGCACAGCAAATTAAAGTAGGGAAGAATAAAACAATGGAAACTTTAAAAGACTAGGTTTTGGCACTTGCTGTGGATACAGGTTTTTTTAAATCATACCCTAAGGTTTTCTCTAGCGATGTATTAAAAATAAAGTTCTGTATATACTTATATATTTAATTGTTGTACAAGGTAGAGGGATTAAAATGATGGTGGTACTTCCATTCAGCAAAGTACTCTGTTGGAAAAGGAGTGAACCCTGTATTAACTTTACAGTCAGTTTTACAACACAGGAAGAGTAGAGATACGTATTTTTTTATTTTGCATATAGAATTGTAAGGATTTGAAAGTGTTGAGCATTTATTCTGCTTTCTCACTATAGATGCGAAAAATAGGTAATGATAAAGAGAAGGGGCCACTGAAAAGTAAACTTGATAGCTCAACATTTAAGCATGATTAAATATTCAGATAGCTTTTTGCTTCCTATAAATATATGCATTGTATACGTGTAGTTAATAGGTGTAAGTTTACAGTTTGAAAACAAATCTCTCGTTTCGATGTTTATTACAAAGCCTTGCTAATTTAGTAGTGATGCTTACCTTGGTTGTACAGATGTACATTTGTAAACCTTCATGCTGTAAATGTAATTTGTTTTACTCCTTTTTGGGACAAAAATTTGCATTTTAGTGTATATTCATATCCCCATTCCCTTCTTTCCCCCTGGCATATAGTGTTGTATAATGTAAATTTATTTCAGCAAATCAAGAGTGATTTTTTTAAAATTCTATCTTTATATGGTTTCAAAAATATGAACCGGCTTTCTTTTTATCTATTGTGAGAAACATTATGTTTTGTTTGTAACATAGCTATTGAATCTGTTCATATGGACACTTTGGGAAATCAATCTGTTCAAATTTTAAATCAGGATAAATAAGCATAGTAAGAAGTGGACTGAAATATTTGGTTATCACAGAAACCAATGCTTCTTCCATCTTAATAAATGTGGCATGAATTTTTTGTACAGAAGAGTACTGTATTTTTGAATAGCCTTCTCGCAGCGTAAAGCAAATATGTATGATACTGTCGATTTTTTTCTCTGGACATATGACATTGTAACAGTAACATAAAGATGATGTACATATACAAGCGGCCTTATGTACATTTCCCAATGATCTTTTTAAGGCAGAATTGTGACCATATGTGTATAATTAAAATCCTTTTTAATCCTTTGCCTATGGAAATATTTTGGAAAAAGCTTACTTTGTATATTCAGTTTCTGAAAGATAAAGAAAGTGCTTTGTATGTTGTTGAAGTAAGTATTTTGTGTAAAATGTTCATTTGGATGGCTTAACCTAAAGTTTTGATCAACGTGGTAGTTTGGAAACAACGTCTTGAGCATTGATCAAATAAAAGGCTGTTTTGGTAGGGGTGTGTTCATGAGAAAGAAAATAGTAGTGGTATAAACTTGTATGAGGAATTCTGTCATGTTACTGTTGATACCAGGGTTATATAACTGTTACTAAAGCAGACATCTGAGGCGCTGCGTTTCTAATGGTAGTGATAACTCCTTAATAGGCAAATGGGAAAGTTTCTTCTGGCCTACTTCCAGTGCCTGCATGAAGTGAAGTAGTAGGCCTTGTTATTTTGAGTAAGCACAATTCTAATTGCCAAGTAGTTTTTGCATGGCAGTTCACAAAACTCCTCCCCAGAGGTACCAGCCCTGTTGTTGGAGCCAGAGCTTTCCCGTAGTCACCCAAAGGATGACTTCTGAGCCACTTCCTTGGACACATGAATTCTCCTCAGTGACTATCTGTACCCTGTGTACCTGTGCCGTGTGTTATAATCCACAGAGCTGACATTCCTTCGACACGTAAGACAGTATGTCAGGCTTTCAGGGATGTCCAGGCAGAAACTGATAATGTCCCTGTACTTAGTCTCTGCAGCACTCATGCCATGGTTGAATTTAAACAGTCCTGTAACTGTCATCCTTGGTGCTTTCAATATCTTGAGTATAATCTTCCACTTGCTCTCCTGAGATCATTTGTGCACAAATTTTATCCAGGAACATGAAAATCACTGGATTTCCTTTCAACTATTTTAGGGTTTGGGTAGAACCACTAGACTTTTTGCTCAAGTATTGCTTTTTGGTATAGATTGTTTACGGACCAGTTTGATTAGGTTTGACTCCAGGTGGCTCGTATTGAATAATGTAATGTTCACGTGTATATACTGTAAAAATCAAAATGAAAATGTGTGAATAACACTGTGTGAAATATATCTGGTCTTGCGTTTTTCCTGTAGGAAACCAGCCATATACTAAGTTACCCGTGTCTGTGGAGCTCAGCTTTGGGAAGGTGCTCGCTCACTTGTTCTGATGGGAATTGGGCAATTATTGAAGAACCCTGAATTAGATGATTTAATTTTCAGAGAGCAGTTTTGAGCAGCTAAACCTTCCTGTTTGAACCTAACTGATGATTAGTAAAGGCTACAGCCTCCTGACAGTTTCCTCCTACATCCCTGGATCCAGGATGAGTTCTGGAATATTTGAGAGGGTTGGCTTTCAGATGTGAGAAAAAATTGTTAGCTCTCTGTGGCATCCCTGGATCCACACTCATTTCTGTTACTGCCCAGGAGGTTTTTCAAAAGACCATTTTTAACTGAAGGTGTGGAGTGAAGTGGACTGACAGCACAGGAAATGAGCCTGGTGGGAAATAACTCACCTAAGGGGCCCCTGTGGACAGAACAGTCATAATGCCCATGCCTCCATCCCTGACTTTTCCATCAGAGCATGGAGAAAACTGAGATGTTAGGGTCATAATGCTTAGATGTTTTAAAGCGCTGATGCAAATTTAGGAACCAATTTAGTCACCCTTCTCCCTTCTCTATGGAACATGCATTTGAAGAGAATGCTTATGGCTCACCACAGCATAGTAGCACAGCAGTGGGCTTGGGCTCCACAGGAATGTTTGATGCTCAGCATTCCAGTAACTCTGGAAGTGGGTTAACAGTGGGGTGACAACAACTCCCCCCATGTCATTGGGGGAAGTAAAGCTGAGAGAATGCAAAAGCATTTTAATATCTAGCAGCTGGTCATTGAAACTGCAGATTGCATGTAAGTCATGCACCTGGGGGGAAAACTCAGGGCAAACTACAGAGCAGCACTTTGCCCCTGCAGTCGGGGCAGCTGCAGTGCTCCAGTGTGGAGTTCTGCGTGGAGCAGTGCCTGTGTCCCAACAGCAGCAGATCCTGCTCTCAGGGCAACACGGTTCTCTGCTGCTGCTTGAGGAAGGGAAGGGGAAAACACCCTGCATGAGCTGTGTGATCTGAGCTGGCTCAGCCCATGGCAGGGCAGGAGTGGCTGTGGTTTGTTAAGACAGCAGTTCACATGGTACCAAGCTGCCAGTACCACTGAAGGCTCATTAGTCTGTGGGCAGCGCTGATGTTGTGATGAGCTACGGGCAGTGCTTTACTCAGCCCAGTTTCAGATACACAGGCACTATCTGTGCCCAAAGGATGCTGATTCAAGCACCTCTTGGCTTGGGAATGAGGAAGTTTGGTTCCTGTCAGGGATATATCCCTCTTGGGGCTCTGCTTGGTTCCTGATGTTGGGCTAGGGAGGTGTGGGAAAACTTGGCAAGTGTAGATCCTGCCACCCAGGAAGAAATCTGAGAAATGCTGCAGAGTGAGCCTGGAGTGTTTGCTCTCCTGTGAAGCAGAGCAGCCCAGGCCTCCTCAACTCCATCATCAGAAGGGGTTAAAAACCAGCACTGTTGTCACAGAGAGAGTCACACATGGAAAAGGATGGAAGGATGTCCATCCATCCAGTGTTGATAGCCCTCAGGAGCCAATACAGGACATGGACTCTCCTGAGCTGGTGCAGGAAAAGAGATAACTGCTTTAGCCAGGAGAACAAACCAGATCCCATCACACATTTGGTGTCAGAACACAGAGGCTGTGGGGTGGGGGAGCGACCACCCTGTATGGAGGCAGGGAGACGTAGGGAAGACCAAGCTTAGGGATTTAACTGAGCTGCTTGTGCTCCTCAGTGAGGTGGTGCACGAGTGTTTTCTCTGTTGGAAGGAGCCTGCTCCCTCTGCAGGCTCACTCTGTGGTTAGGGAACTTGCCCAGCAAACGAGATGCTTGAGTTAGTTTCCATTACCAGCCCCAGGGTTTTGAACCCACCTCCCTCACTTCACAAGCATTTTCCTAACCACAAGGAGCTGGGCGGGTTTACTTTCTACTCCCGAATTTGGGCTGGGCTTTTAGCACAGCTTCAACCATTCATTGCATCACAAAGAGCACAAGATGAAGCATGACTCCTAAAGCACGCAGGTGGGAGTTAGTAGGTTCTGCACCTGAGATCCTTGTCTCCACCTCGATTCTCCCAGACTCACTTAATGCAAAATATATCTTGGGAGCAGCATTCCCCCGTCATTATCAGCCTGGAAACTTTCCAGAGGCTTTATAAAAAGCAGTTGAAATGCAGGAAGACCTATTCTAAAGACCCTCTTCCTTTCATTAGTAAGAACAAATATTGGAATAAAATGTTCACCTCACCAGCATCAGTACTCTGGGCACAGGAGGCCTTCTGTCTCTTCCTCTTCTGCTTACACGGTGCCTGCCCAACCCTAAACTCCACGGATCTGCAAACAGGAGCCGGGGCACATTGCAGGTGACACAGCTGGTGTACAAGACCATCGGAGAGGGAGAAACCCCTTACATAGCTGAGCCCTAATGAGATTCGTGTGAGCTTCAAACCTGCCTGGAGGGTTCAGATTTCCTGGCAGCCGCACAGCACCGCAGCCGCTCCTCAGCCTGGCTGCTGGATCTTTTCCCAGCCCAGCCTCGGGGAGCCAGGCAGCCCTTCCCCGGCACAGCAGTGCTCAGGTGGTGGAGGCTCTGGGGAAGGCTGCCTGTTTGTCTGCTGGTCACAGGGCAGGTTCACACACGGCAGTTTCACAGACGCTGACTCCCAGTACTGGCTGTGGATCGTACCCACAGCAGCACAGAGCTGCCCAGTACCTGACTGCCGCAGAGGAATGCCACTGGTGGGGACTGGGGAGGAACTGCCCAAAGCTGCTGACGTCCCTTTCTTACAGGTGATGCTGGCTGTGCCTTCTCAGGCTGCAAGGCCACTGCTCCTGTCAAAGGGCTTTCCTCAGCCTTGGGAAAGCAGAACAGTTGCAGGTGTCAGGTGCCAAAGTGAAGATCTCCAAAAACATACAACTGCTTACTGAGGGTTAATGGAAACTAAGAAGGGAAGTGTTACAGCAAGGGAACACACACGGGTGGTGGCAGAAAGCATTAGCCAGTCTGGCTAGCAAGGGAGATGATGATGGCACATTTCACAGCTATATTCCTCTTCTCCCAAACACAGGCACCCTATTCTTTGTCTAAGCTGGAGGATCAAAAATCAGAGGTTCCCTGGTGGGAATGAAGACCTCTCTTTCCTCCCCTGTGTAATCCTTATTTCCCTTTCTCTGAGAGCTAAAATACAGCAACAGAAAGTATTTTCATTCCTCCCCACACAGGATCAGTTCAGGAGGAGAGATTTTGGGAGTCCATCTATTCATACAGGCTGGATCTTGGAGAAGGATTCAGCCCTGTTGCCTGGCTCAGTTTTGGTAGGTCTGCCTGGATGCTGTTCCTTGCTCCACACCTGTGTGTGAACTCGATCCACTGGCTGGCACAACAATCAGAGCAATCGCTCAATAAGCAAGAATCAGAGCTGGGCTGAGGAGCTGAGGATGGGCAAACTCAGTGCAAATCAGAGTCAATTCCAGCCCCTTGCATGGAGGGATGGGATGAATGGAGCAGGGTTCAACCCTGTCAGAGGTCCAAGCTATACACTGATCTCTTTCAAGTGGGACATTTGGTTCTTAAAAAGCCTTTTTGTATGAAAACTCACCATCTTAAGTACTCCAAAATTCACATGATGTCTCCTGTTTCCTTGAAATATCATGTGTCTCATGAGAACTAAGGGTTTGATTATTCATCCCAGTTTGGCAGTCATACAAGTTCACATCCTGCTGGGAAAGGGTCTATCATGCAGCCCTACCCCATGTGCCATCCCCTCTGCATGCAGACAGCCAACAGTCCAGAGGTCTGATCAGGGTGTTCAAGGTGACCCACCCCACATTTCTGTGAAGTGCTGCATGGCCCCCACTGGCCACTTGGAGAAGGGATGCCCCCACAAGGGCCATGCAGCTGCACCCCACCAGTGAGGCTATGGGGGATATACCATCCCAGTTTAAAACCACTGCTGTTTAAATGTGGACACTTCCAGGCAGAGTCATGTACTGGGAACAGATCCTGTTGCATATTTAGGGATCTGGTGCCATTGGACGAACCCTTGAGCATCCAAGACACCTGGGCAGGACAGGAAAACATTCCCTAGAAGCTTGTCTCAGCCAAATCTTTTTTTCCAGCAGAATGTCTTAGATGGCACTGGACACCTTAATATACACAGTGGGTCTGTTCACCTAGCATGTACCAGAAAACAGTAAGCAATATTTTATAAATCAGAGGTTAAAAGGGGGAGGAAGGGAAGGGAGGGAGGAAAGAGAAGGCAAGGCTAGGCCCAAAGAGTTTGTTGGGGGTGGGAGTGAGGACAACTTTATACTGAATGGAATAGGATGAGATGTGGCAAAATAAAGCATCTACATACACACACACAAAGCTACTGTTACCACAGTGCATTAAACAAACATAAGGACTTTTTGGATTACAAATAATGGGAGAAGAGGAGGGGAAGGCAGAAGGAGCACCTTGAAAACCAAATGGTGTTTTGAAAAAGTACATAACATAGTAATAATAGTAAAAAGATGCCCTATGCATTGCAAAACCTTCATTTCAGGCTTCCCAGTGAAGTATAGCAAATTCCACAGTCACCTAAAAAGAAATCAAACTATAAAAAGGAAACAAAAGGGCACAAAATATGAAGAAGCAATTAAAATATCTGTGTTCACCCTGCCAAAGTCAGTGCTGTCAGACTGGAGCAGGCATCAGGCACACATACCACACTAAGCTTAAACCCATGGTAAACCCACAACTTTCCCTTCCCCACAGACATCTAGGTCAGCAGTGCAGGAACCGCCCCACTGCCCAACCAGAGTTATAGCCCTTGCTCCAGCCCTTCCCTGCAGCTCCTCAGCCATATATGTGCCCTGCTGTTCCCCTGCCCTCCTCCCTCTGGCTCTGTCTCTGCCTCCCACCAGGGCAGATGCTCCCATGGAGGTGGTTCTCCACCAGGAAGGTGCTGACAGGCAGACACTGGAGCACAGCTTGGTCTTTGCTTCAGCCTTGCACCTCTGCCATTCCTGCAGCACACGAGCACCAATCCACCTGGGCTAGGGGCAGCCCCACTGGCAGGAACTGGGGAAAGGCATTCTCCAGATGGATGCAGAAGGGCCAGGGTGAGGGATGAGACAGGATGGGTGGGATCGCTGGTGAATCAGTGCTCTGACAGCCAGGGCTGGGAGGCACTTGCACTGCCTGGAGGGTTCAGCCAGGAGTGACTGCACCCAGCCCTCAGACAGCCAATGCCTGCACAAGGGGGTAAGTGGCCTTGAAATGCTAAATGAAGGATTATAATTGCAGCAAGATGCATCCGTTTGGTTAATCAGGAAGAAAACCTGTACCTTATATCGTATCAGTTCCACAGCAGAGTCACCATACCAATCGTGAGCAAGAGGAAATGGTAAAACCTGTGGCGGGCCCCAGAGCCATCATTCCCCAAAGCCAGTCTGGGGTCCAGATCACCTCGGCTTGATGAATACATAAAAAACCAACAGTATTTTTAACAATGTTCCAAATATCTGTTCTAAGCAGCTGTTACTGAAATGGAACTAAAATCTCTGATGCAGCCTAACCCTGCTCTCACAACTGCTCTGCTGCAGCATCTACTTCTCCCAAGACCAGCTTTTTTGCATACGTAGGAGTACTAAACCTGCTTTGGCAGAATTCCTGGAGTTAGACGTGCTTACTCAAATTCTCCATGTAGCAGAAACACCTAACTCAAGACACTTGGCTGTTTAAAGGTGACAGTCTTGAAACTTACAGTCAACATGTTTCATGTGGACTGAATACTTCAGCATTTTGGTTAAAGCACTTTCATTTTCTCCTTCATTTGGAACTTTTTTAACAGGCAGTACAGCTCTAGTTTGTGCAAAAACTGATAGCTAACTTCAGGGGTATGTTGTATATCTGGTATGGTCGAGAGGAACAGGGACCACATTCCACAAGATCTTTTATTAAAGTTTTGTGCAAGTTATTCAAGCATAACCTATCATAAGATAGAGCATAAGTCTCTGTCACAAATCAGGGCATTAAAGGAATACAGAGAAAATACAGGAGGCCTTTGACAAGAGATTATACCTCATTTGATCTGGAGTCCCCATCTCTCCCAGGCAAATAATGGGTCTCTGTGACTCTGCCAGAGTCAGCTCTAGGATTAAAAATACACACATTTTATTTTCATAGCACTTATTGAGGTACTACTATAAAGGCACCAAGTATCACAATTCCTATTTTGCAGGGTGACAAGCAGCTGTGCAGGGTCCAACTTCTCTCATGGTCAGAGGGTTTGCAACTCTGGCAATCTGCAAAACTTCTTCTCAGCACTTCCCCACTGAAAACACTGCAGAAAGCTCCTGTCCCCAGGGGGACCACAGGATCAGTGGAACCTCCTCTGGAGGAGTGGGGCAGCTGCCAGAGGGCAAGGCAGCAGGTACCAGGCAGGGTGTGCTGTGGAAACAGGGTAGCTCTGTCCTCCCTTCGCTACTTGCCTCTTCAACAAAGCTCCCGGCAGCCGCTGGTCTGTGTGTTCCTGGGAGTCGTGATACCCTCCTCTCCATGCTCATTTTCATGCCAGGGCAAATCCCACTCTGGGCTCAAATTATTTAGGGTCACAGAGGTCGAGGGATCACGTACTGCAAGCCAGCATGAGTCACCGTGAGAGAGCTGCCCTGAGCTGACCACAAGGGTAAATGCATCACAGAAAGGCAGCAGAGCATCTCCCTGGGCAAGGGAAAAAACAACAAAAAAAGTGGTTATTCATGTGAGTGCTGTCAGAAATACCTGCCTAGTCCACAAGCTCTGAAAGTGGTGGGCCAAAATTGTTGAACAGTGAAAGCAGCATCCAGTACTACAGGAAAAGGGCTCATTAAGAGAGAGCGAGTCAGTCTTTTCTTGTGGGCAACACCCGTGTAACTTCAGGCTAATGGGAAACCCCTCCGTAGGTTTTCATGCACCAGCCCCTGAAATCCAGCTCTGAGGCTCTCTGTAATGAGCATGCAGAATCCTACCAGGCCCTCACACGCAGCATCAAAGCAAGGCAGCTGCTTTTATTACAGCTGTTTATGAAAACTATCACAAAAGTGGCATGCCACTGCCAGCTGAGCTTTTGCCAAAGGAAGCTCTGCTTAATTAGGTCAAGAATAATTTAGTTAGTGGCACAGACATATTTATATTTAGTTTTTAGTGTCCACACAGAAGTTCTCTCTAGCAGAACACAGGGAAAGGGGATAGAGGAGAAAGGAAAAAGGTCACCAAACTCTTGAGAGAGGCAGCCAAGTTGATTCAGTTAGCAGCTATATAAAGCCAACACTATAGCTACCCTGACACTTGGACCATTGACACTTTGTATTGTTTAAGTGGAAAAAAACCCCAACCTCCGATTTTTTTACAAGAAGGCTTATTCTTGTCCAAGTAAGCAAGGCTGTCCTTTCCATCGGAGCATTACACTGGGGAGAAGAAAGGAGATCAGAGCAGACATTGCCTCAGGCTAACTTCACACTCCACACCTTAGGGTGGGCCACAGGGGAGTCTCCTTTGGTCTCTCACTTCCTGGGAGTGAAAGCCAGGAGGCAGATGGAGTTGCTCAGAGGTGTCTGACTCACTGCAAAGGCTGCCGGACAGAACAAGCAAAATCAGATATCACCGTGCAAGCAAACTGGGTGCGTTCAGGTGATCCTGCTGCCAGTCACAGCTGCATGTGAAAGGGTCAGAATCAGTTATTTCTACATCAATGCACAAGGACATCCAAACCAAACCATGCAGGATTTGCCAAGGCATGCAAGGAGTTAGGAAGAGTTAAGTGTATTTAGTGCCACCAGCCTGAACAAAGAGAAATGGCCTGGTGAATAGGGGAGCCCTGTGTCTGGGAACCCAGAAGATGAGTAGCACAACGGCTGGATACTGAATGCTGCATGCTTGCAGACAAGCTCTTGGTAATTAATATGAGGCTGAAGGTCCAGCTTGCTTCCTCTTCAGACTTATTCTTAATGCTTGTATTGGTTTAATGAGTGGGCAGATTGCTCCTTTGTCACTGCATGGAGTTAGAAAGAGAAGGATGTGGTATGGGCCATGGATAATAGAGGCACTGGCCTGAGGAACTTGAAAGGGGAAGGAGAAGCTCCAGGCTAGCAGCAAATGAAACTTTGCAAATCTTCCTAGTCTACACAGTCTCCAAATAGGCCACCAGCCACAATGTCCTAACCTACCCCTGGCAGGACAGGTTTCATCTAAAGTCTTGCCTACATGTTATACCTGAGAAGTGAAACACAAGAGCTGTGGGTTTTCTGTTCTTACAAATCCCATTTAGACAACTGAGCTACCACATAGGGGGAAAACCAGAGTTTTTTCTTTGTCACAAAAGCAACAACAAAGAAAATGGCAATCATCACCTCAGAAGCCAACAACTTAAGCCAACCAGAAACAGCGCATGTGAGCAGTGAGCTCAGTAGGTAGGTAGCTAGACACTTAGAGCAAACTCAATATTTGCACATAACCTCCCACTCTCAATATTTCCACTCTAACCTCCCACCGTGTGTTAGGGAATATATTTCTCTTCTCCATCCCAGGATGTCAGGCTGTAGCACACCTAAGTTTGTCAGCTGATGAAATCATTGAGATGTGATGCATGAGTCTGTCCAGCTTGATGCCACAGGTACAATCCAGCCCTTGTCAAGGAACTCAAAGCAGAATCTAACCCTTTTTCTAACCCCACCCCACCTGGTCACAGTCCATTAACAAACCATTTAAGGACACGTGGCACCAGGCTTCAGGAGTCATCAGTTATCTGCTCTGCAGGCTGCACTGCTGCTGACAGTAACTACAAGGTGAGGACACAGTGACATTCTCACACACTACTGTGGGTGGGTCTGACACCTGGAAAGTCAGGCAGCTTTATCTCCTGCTGCTGTGTGATACTCACATTCCTCGGGGGCAGGGGACGATGGCTTCTGCTCCAGAAGGCAGTGCAGAAGGGCAGTGGTTGCCCAAAAGCAACAGTTGCCATCCCTGCTCCCAGCTCGCCTCTGGTGGTAGCGGAAGCAGTGGGCTGGATTCCTCCCGCAGCTGTGTTTCCCCTCTTCCCATGGCAGCACACAGTTCAAACCAGCTCCTTTTCCCCAAGGAGACTGAGTTCAATTGGGCTACACTGCTGGAAGCCCTTCATCCAGTTCTGGGAAATCCCCACAGCTCCACTGTGCTGGGCAGAGGGAACCAGCTCCTACGATCCCCTGAGCTCCAGGCTGCCAAGAAACTCCTCTCCATGCAAGTCTCATCTGGCTTTTCAGCATGGAGTTCTTTTGACTGAAACCACAATCCTTAACATGCTTCAATGATCAAGCGGAGGGCACGGGAATGTCACTGAAAACACTTGGCTTCCAAACACTGCATTGTTCTTCCCTCACCCCATTCACAGATCCCGACCAGAACATCCCGATCAAGCTCTAAATGTTTTCTGGCCAATCCAACAAGAAGCACCACAGCCCTATTTGATCAAAGAGGCACACAGGCCCAGGCTGGCATGAAACCCATGCGCCACTCAACCCCAGCAATGCCTTGCCACTGCTCCCAGGAGTGCTGTGGAGGTGTTCCCTCCCTCGTCTGTGCTGCCAGGGTCCACCAGATGCAGCCTTGGCCAAACTGAACCCTGCTCCACCAAAATCTGCTGAGAAGGCTGGCCGTGCCCGGCATGCATTTCCTTATTCCCAGTGATGACCATGCAGATGGTCAGATATCACCACCTGCCCACCAAGTCTGCGTGACGTTTTCAGCCTCGTGCTCTGCAAGCCCCAGCACCAAGCACCTCTGACCCAAGCCCCGTCCCGAAAGTCTCATGTCAAATGTTCTGGTTGCACCAGGTTCAAGACATGGCAGGAAGAAGAACATGCTGGCCACGGCTCATCTGAGGGAAAGGCGGGGTGGTAGGAGCTGCATGAGTAATTTAAGATAGAGGGAATGAAAGCAAGCTAATTAAAGATGTGATAAAATCTTAACAGTTTTAGCCACATTGAATATCCAATTAGGTCTATAAAATCTTTGGGCCACAGGTGTGGGAAGGGATCCTGGGTGTGGGACAGACTGACCCACACCCACTGAGAGCCTCCAGAGCAACCAAGAAACACCAATTAAGTCTCTTTTTTAGTTACCACTCTCCTAAGCAACTCCAGGGCAGTAGAGCCCAATGGCTGCAGCCTTAACCACATCCCTCATCCATTCAGCTGCCCCATGGCCATGTGGCCAGTGTGTGCTGCTATGGCTTCCAGCAGCTGTAAAAATTCCTAAAAACACCCTTTTTTTTTTTTTTTTTTAAATAACATTTGCACACACATTCAGTTGCATTGTTTATAGCAAATATTTCAACATGTGCTGGCACAAGCGGAGAAAATAAGACAAATGAATGGACTGGAACAGGAACTCCAGCCCCTGACCCTGTGGCAGGGTGATACAATTTGTCCCACGGTGTGTTTCTGCTGTGTGGTTGTTGCCTCATTTTTGCCATCCTCGGTGGGACATGCGAAGACCAAGCCACAGCAGCACTGAAGTCGCTTTTAACTCCAGAAAAAAAAAAAAAAAAAAAAGAAAAAAAAAAAAAAAAAAAAAAAAAAAAAAAAAAAAAAAGAAAAAAAAAAAAAAAGAAAAAAAAAAAAAAAAAAAAAAAGAAAAAAAAAAAAAAAGAAAAAAAAAAAAAGGGCAAGTTGCAGGAGGGCGCTTCTTTTAAAGCGGTATTTTTTGCCGCAAATCTCTCGCAGCATTTTACCCTGCCAGAAATCCTGTTCCGAGAGACAGAAAAGCGTGTGCACGAAGGCCCGGGCAGATGCTATGGGGCCAGCCCCGGGGACCCGCGGGCAGGAGGGAAGACACCTCACTTCCCGAAACACGTATTTTCTGGGGGAGAAGGCCCCGCTGGGGGTGACCGGGAGCTAGGAGGGTTGTCCCGGGTGCGGGGCCAGCGGGGAGCGCTCCCGCCCCTCTCTCCTGAGCGGCGCCGGGGGGAGACGGCCGAGCGGCCCCGGGCTTTTCCCACAGTGAAACGGGAAGGGAGGGCTTTTAACAGTATCATTATTATTATTATTATTATTATTATTATTTTGAATTATTATTTTTAGCGAGAGGGAAGGAAGCTCGGCGGGAGCAGTGCCTCTGCCAGAGAGGAAATCTGGGAATGCAGTGAAAGGGAAGCGGCGGCTGCCGGAGGACCAGCCGGGGAGCGGGGGAGAGCGGCCGCGGAGGGGGCACCGGCGCAGGTACCGCGGCGGCAGGAAGCGGGGGCGGGCGGTGGGGCAGGGCGTGCCGGCCGGGCCGGGCTGGGGCTGGGGAGCTGAGCTGAGCTGAGCTGAGCCGAGCCGAGCCGAGCCGAGGGGAGGGGAGGGGAGCGGAGGCGGGGCCGGCCGGGGGGTGGCCGTAAGGTGAAGGTTGTTGCAGTGGGTTCATTAAAAGACAGAGTTCAACTCCTCGCCATCGCAGAGCGCTGCTGGGAGGCTGGTTCGGCTGCGTGTGAAGAGGGAAAAGGAGAGAAATAAAAAATAAAAAACAAAACAACAAAAAAAAAAACAAAACAAAGAACCAGAAAAGGGAGCAAACCCGCAGCTACTTAAAACAATTCTAAGAAGAGGGGAGCAAGAGCGGCGTTGGAGACGGCGGGAAGCAGGGGCAGGCTGCGCGCTCCCGAGGCCCGGCGAGGAGGAAGGATGATAAACGTGGTGGCCGTGTGGCTGGTGGCCCTTTGCTTCCAGGCTGCTGTCGCGGTGAGCCGAGCGGAGCGGGACGGGCGCGGCGCACGTGGGGCGGCGGGGCCGGGTGCGGGGCGGGGCCGGGGCCGGCG
>VZUI01053023.1:0-10492 GCA_013401135.1 Cettia cetti
GCGCACGGTGAGTCAGCAGCGGCGGCGGCGCGGGGCTCTGCGCGACGCGGGCGGCGCCGGGGAGCGGACGGCACGGGCGGCGGGCCGGCGCTCACCGATGGAGTGCAGGATGCCGATGGAGGCCTCGCGGTCGGTGGAGAGCAGGGACTGCGCGCGCTGCAGCTCCAGCACCGCCGCCGCCGCCATCTTGCCGCCTCTCCGCCTGGCCGCCAGCACGGAAGCGGCGCCGCGGCCACGCCCCTTCCGCGCGCGCGGCATGGTGGGAACTGCAGTCCCGGCGCGCGGGCGGCGGAAAGGGCGGGGACTGAGGAGGGGGCGGGGCTGGGACCAAGGCAGCAGAACTACGCCTGCGCCGAGCGCCAGTGTGGGAGTGGTCTCAACGGAGGGCGGGGCGCGGGAGGGGGCGTGGTCTGGTGTACGGTTTGGGTTGTTGGGTGGGCGTGGTCCGATGTGAGGGCGTGGCCTGGACGGGAGGGGAAGAGCGGGAAGGGGCAGGGCTTTTGGCGGGTCTGCGTCGGGCATATTGAGAGGATTGGGGCGTGGTCTGGGGTGGGGACGTGGCTTTGGCCAGGGGGCGTGGCAGGCAAAGGGCGCGAGGGCTGAGGGGCGGGGCGGAGCCCTTAAATCGGCTGTAGAGTGGCCGGGACCGTGGGCGTGGTCTATGGGAAGGGTGTCGTCATTGTTTGGCGTGGTCTTTGAATGGGCGTGGCCAATGGGGCGCCTCCAAGACCCTCGCGGTGTCCCTCGCGGCGGTCGCGTCCCGGGAAGGAGCGGGGGACACCGGCTCGAGGGGCCCCGAGCGGGACTTGTGCGGGGTCCTGGGTACCGGGAGAGCCGCTGGGGCTGGGAGGGGGCGTGGGGGAACCGGGGCCCAGTGCTGGAGGGGGCTCCAGTGTAGGAACCACATCGATGGCCACGTCCTGCTGGGGGGGTCCCCGAGGATCCACATCCCCACGGCCCCCTCAGCGCCCCAGACAGCCTCGGGAAGGGAGGAGAGCCCAGCAGGGCCATAGCACCTGTAGGGGAGTCTGTCCCTGTGTCCCCGAGGAGGACCCTGTCCCCATCCCACTGCCCGATCCACCCTCACAGGCCGCACACGCTGGGAAAGGCCTTTCCCGTTGTGTTCCCGCACTGTTCACACCTCCCTTTCCAGCCTTTTTCCTGCTCCAGGAGCGCTGCCGGCATCAGGGGTACAGACGGGCTGGGCTGGGGGGAAAGCCGGCCTTGCACTCTCAGCTGGTCAGAAAACAGCCCCCCAAATCACCGAGCTCCCCAAACCCACCCAGGCCAACCTCGTTCTGCTGCTGTCCCCACCAAGCCAGGACAAACATCCCCCAGATCAGCACCTTTCTGCCACTGGAAAAGCCAATTTAATGCCTGAAAGGGTTAGTTTTGTATTAAATGGGGAATAAAATCAGAACCCTGCTCCTGGTTGCTCCTGGGAAGCCATATCACAGTGGGAATCCCCCAGAGGTGCCAGCCCTGAGGACAGGCACAGGGGGGTGGCAGGGAAGTGGTGACTGGTGTCCCCCTCAGCAGCCAAGGTCTGGTGTCCAGCAGGTGATGTTTAATGGGTCAGGGGTATCTGTGTGGGACTGAGGGGCTGAGGGAGCCGTTCAACCCCCTCCTCTGCCTACCTGTAGTGGGAAAAGCCAGGGGAGCAGACACTGGGATCACTGAGACCTGACCCACCCAGCCCCAGCTCATACACTGATGGCAGCCAGGTCCTGCAACACCGGGATGGATCCAGCCCCGTGTTCCTCCAAATACCACTGAAGAAAACTTCCCAAAATGGAGGAATGACGCATAAAAGCCCCAAAAGGAAAAGGAGGCTTCAGGTAGGTAATGGAGCAGGGATTTTGATGAAGGAAAAGTCAGGAACCTGTGGGTGAACCTCAGGTTCGACCTGTGTGCACCAGGCACATCCTGGCATTCTGCCACCCTGGCACTGAACCAGCCACTGGATTTAATGAATCCACCCCAAAAAAAGAACATTAAACAGGTTTTGAACACCACATTCACCCCTGAAACCCAGTGGGCACAGGGTGAGTGTGGTGACAGAGGGTGGTGCAGGCAGAGACTGTCTGTCTGTCCATCCCTCCACCATCCATCCCATCCATCCACGCATCCCTCCCTTCCCAGAGGAGGCAGGCAAAGGTAAGCAGGTCATTTGCCATGCTGGGGAGTGATTTCTTTCCCTTTATTAATAATAATGACAACAACTAATAAAAACATTGAATAATTAATAAAAAGTGGGAGATTGGGCCAAGGGAATAATTCATCCAACTTGAACCAGCTGTTTTGGGGTAAAAGCAGTGGAAACAGGGAGTGGGATCAGGCAGCACTGTGGTCCTGGGAGTGCAGGGGTTAAACTCTGATGGGGGGATGTTGGGTTTTGGGGGTGTCCTCTGATGGGTGGCTCCAGGTGCCACAGGGGGGCACTCCCAGTTTTCTGTTTTGAGGGTGCCATCCCCCCCTTCCCCTGTCACAGGTTCCCCCTTGTTCCAGAGGGGCAATCAGAGCTGGACATGGGGGGGCTGAGCGGGGCAGGCATGAGGGGTCACCCCCAGGGTCCCCACAGTGGTGGCTCCTTCCCCCATCCAGACAGGGCAGGGACAATCAATGGCCTCGCTGGCCCCGTGTGGCTGTGCGACCCAGGAGCCTTCAAGAACCAGAGCTCCCCACCGGGACAGAGCTGGGGCCGGGCTGAGGACCCCCAGTGTGGGATGGGGGGAGTGACCCCCACAGCCCCTGAGGGGCACCCACGGCCCGAGGGTGTGAACGCGTGTCCCTGGCGTGTCCCTGGCATGTCCCTGGCGTGTGGGGTTTGCACACACGTATGGGGAGGGAGCACACGCGGGGGTGCCGATGACGGGACAGCTCGGGGTGGGTGGCACCCCACGTGGGCACGGGGTGTTTGGGACCCTCCACACACGCTCCACACAGGTGGGGAGCCCCCTGCACACACGCTCTGCTCTCCCTGCACATCCCTCTCCCCCCTGCACGACCCTCTCTCCCCCACTCCCCCCCTCCCCCCTCCCGCTCCCGCCCCATAATCGGCTCCAGCTGCACAAACATTCCCGCACCCGGAGCCGCCGCCGCCTCCGGAGCCGCCCCCGCGCCCGCCCAGACCCTCCCCCGAACCCCCTCTGGGCCCCCTGGCCCGACCCTCCCCCGGAGCCCCCCTGGGCCCCCCGGCCGGACCCTTCCCCAGCCAGGGCAGCTGTGGCTGAGGGGCAGCCCCGGGCAGAGCCCTGCAGGCCAGGGCAGGGAGGGGGCCTGGGGGAGACCATGTCCATCCATCCATGTCCACCCATCCCTATCCACCCATCCTTCCCTTCTGTGTCCATCCATCCCATCTGCCTCCACCCATCCTGTGCCTACTCATTCCATCCATGTTCATCCACTCCATGTCCATCCACCAAATGTCGACCCGTTCCACACGTGCATCCATTCATGTGCATCCATCTGTCCATCCATCATCCACCATCCATCATCCACCATCCATCCTTCCATCCATTTGCTCATTCCATGTCCACCATGACATCTGTGTCCGTCCACCCTGTGTCCATCCATCCACCATTCCATGTCCATCCCTCCCTTGTCCATTCACCCCACACTCTCTGGATGGGCCCCGGATGTTGGTGGGGTCCCACACTCACCCATCCCAGCTTCTCCAGGAGGTGCAGTAGGATAGGGACAGACGTGTCCACCTATCCTGTGTCCATCCATCCCTGATTTTTCAGAAGGGGTGCTGGGGTGTGTCCATCCCAGCTTCTCCAGGAGTTACCCAGGATGGAGATGGGGTCCCACGCCCATCCAGCTGTGTCCATCCATCCCCTACCCTACCGGAGGGGTGCTGGGACGGAGCCAGGGCACCACATCCCTGGGTCCAGGGGGAGGACACGGTGAATGACAAGCTCATCACCCCCACTGATGCCAGGCTCTCCAGGACAATGCTGGGATGTGGAGGTGGCCCCACAGTCCCACTCCCCCACGCTGCAGGTGTGTCCCTGCACAGAGCCAGGATCCCACACGGCTCCGGGGACAGTGACTGGGATGGATCCCACCCCCACCGCACACACCTGGGCAGGATGGCGGGATGGGGACGGGATCCTGCATCTGCCTTGAGAGTCCCTCCCCGCCAGGGCTCCCCGAGGTGCCGGGTCCCGTCCCTCAGGTCCCATCTCGGCGGCTCCGGCTCCTTTAAGAGCGGCGCGGCCGGAGCCGAATTCAGCCGCCGGCCGCCTGTCCCCGCTGGCGTCCGGCCAGGGCTCGGCCTCGGCCGCAGCCAGATCCCGCTCCAGCGCCCGCCCGGCGGGGACAACGGGGCCGGGGGCGCCGGGGACACCCGGAGCCCCGCTGGCACCGCTGGGTGCTGGTCCCCTGGGTCCCTGCTGACTCTGTCCCCGTGGAGGTGAAGGCACACGGAGCCAGAAGGTTGGGACAGCCAGAGATGTCCCCACGAAGTCTCAGGAGCTGTCATACCGAGTGATCATGGAGACATGCGAACTGTAGCAGAGAGATGTCCCTTGTTACATCCCTACGCCGTGTCACCTCCCTCTGCCACCTCCGTGTCACTACTGGAGACCAGGACAAGAGGGGCAGTGGCAGGGGCGGGGACAGGGGAGATGGATCCCATTGCCCTGAGGGAATTGTGACCCGGAGCTGAGAAAGGGACAGTCTGGGCACAAGGGAACCTGGGGGCCATGGGGACAGGGGACAGAACAGCCCCAGGAGAGAGGAAAGCCCCCATGCAGGACAGGGGACAGGAGAGCCTGTGGCCAGGACAGCCCATGGTCCAGGGGACAGGACAGTCAGCAGCAGGGGACAGGAGTGACCACGGCCTGGGTCCCAGGAGCAGTGGGACAACCAATGCAGGGGACATCCCATGGCCCATTCTTTTTCCAGTTCCTTCCTCCTTCTCTCCCTCCCTGCACTGGTCTCACTGCCGGGGCTGTCCCTGTGCTGGGACAGTCCAGGGCTGTCACCCCACGGCTGACCTGACCCCTGTCCCCATCCCCAGGAGCACGAGCCCCGCAAGCACTGGTGGCACTGGTGACACTGGTGTGATGAGTTGCAGGGGCTCTGGGGCCGGGCCGGGTTTGGGCGTTAATTGACTCCTGCGGTGGTGGCAGCTGTGAAAACAGAGCGGGGCTCATTAGGGGAGATCAAAGGACCCCCCGCTGGCGTTTGCTCCCTCTTCACTTGGCTTAAAAGGGGAAGGGAGTCACCAGCCTGGGGACAGCCATGCTCAGCAAGGAGGTCCTCATCCCCTGTCCCTGAGGTTAGGGGTACCAGGGGGCACTCATTCTTTGGGTGACATCCCCAAGGTTCCTTGGGCATGGGGTGCCCCATCCCTGGGGTTAGCTGGATTTGGGGTGATCTCTCCCCAGAGATTGATCACCTGCGCCTGGGGTGAGCCATCCTTAGGGTCACCCATTCCCATGGTGACCTGCACCCAGGGTTAGTTGTCCCTTGGGTGACTCATTCCCAAAGAGATCCATCCTTGGGGTGACCTGTCCCTGGGGTTTCCCAGGGTGCCCCATCCCTGGGGTGACAGAGCAGGAGACAGAGGGGACACACACTGATTGCTGCTTGCAGACACCCTCCAGCTCCTCCTGCTCAGGCTGCAAACAGCCCTGAGAGCGAAAAACCTCCAAAACCCCTCAAAAATTGCTTGGAAAGGGCCACATGGCAAAGACCTGGCCCAGTTCCTCCTATTCCCACTCCATCACAGGAGCATGTGGGGCCAGGGAGGGGGGCCAGGGACCCCCAGTGGGTCCCAGCAGTGCCCGTTGGGTGCCCAGAACCCCCAGATCCCTCAGCACCCCCAGAGCACAAGAGCAGCCTCGGCAATCCCAGATCCCAGCTCTGTTTTCCAAAGCCAGGACACGAAGCCTTTTTAAAAAAATCTCCTCTCGGAGCTCCTGCATTCCTGGGTGGAGAGTTTACATTCCCCCCGTCCCCCGTGATCTGCGCTTCGCCTCCAGAAAACAAAGCAGCCTTGGGGGGGGGAGCTGCTTTTTTGGGGAGTGGGACCCTCCTGCTGGAGCCAGGACCCCGAGGGCAGTGCCCCAAAGCCAAAGCATCCAGAGCCAGGGCTGGATACAGCCTGGGACCCCCATGGCAAGGGAGACCCCCTGAAGTGGCACCCTTGGGGTGGGCGTTGAGGGCTGCAGGGGGGTTCCCCTGGTGCCTCGGCCGAGGCTCATCCTGCCCATGCCCCCACCAGAGCAGACAGCAGGAATCACCCCGCCTGAATTCCCACTTCCAGAGGCTCCCAAGCCCGGGGGTGGGGTAACAGTGGGTGCTGGGGTGTCCTGGGGGTTGCTGTGGGTGTCAAGGGGCTGCTGGGGGGGGGGTCCCGACCAGCCCAGCCCGATCCCCAAACTGCTTCTCCAAAGCACAGAGGAGGGGGAAAAGAAGCCCTGGATAAGTTTCTCCCCCTCTTCTCTCCCCCTTCCAAGTCATCGCTGGAAAATTAAACCGGATCCAAAGAGTTTTTCCTTTCCAAAATGTGCTGGAGAGGCACTGCCTTAACCCCTTCGGCTCCTGCCTCGCCCTCATCGAGGGATTGGGATTTTTAAGGGGGTTTGGGGATTTTCCCGGGCTTTGCTGGGGGAAGGGGAATGGCACAATATCCCGGCAATCCCTTTGTGCTCCAGGGATCCCCAAATCCCCTGGAATGAGGGGGACAAGAAGCGCTGAGGCTCCCCGGGGCCGGTTATGGGGCACCCCTGGGGCCAGGGCTTCGCGGCCAGGTCTCCCTCTCCATTTTGGGAAGAGTATTTTTTTCATTCCAATTAAATCCAGCTGATTAAATCCATCCTTTCACCCCCCCCTCCCCGCCCTGAGCTTGTCCCCCTCCAGCTGAAACTCCCCTACATCCCACCTCCAGCATCCCCCAAATCCCGACAGATCGAACCAGAATTGGGACCCGCTTCTCTCCGGAACCTCGGGATCAGGGGCCCACCCCAGCCAAACCCCTAATCCCAGAGAAAATGTGAGCTATTTCCTCCCGGGGGGGGTACAGGAGAGGCCCCCCCCTCCCACTGCAAACTGAAAATTCCTCTTTTTTGGGGGGTAAAAGTCTCTTTTTTTCCCCTTTCAAAGCGGTTTGTTCCAGTTGGAGGGAGGCACTGGCTCATCCTCATGGGGCAATGGAAGTGAGGGGCCCAGCAGCATCCATGGGGACCCCCACAATTTGGGGGTTTTTTGGGTAAAAAAAAAGCCCTCAGGAATAATCTGGCATTTTTTTTACTCATTTGTATTTGTGAAGGATTGTTCAAAAAGGGATTTGGGAAGAAAAGTCATCGGCCAAGTGGGGGGGGGGTCCAGGGAGAGCCCCCGTGGGGGCAGCCCCAGCCCAGGGTCTCGTGGGAGCAAAGGAGTGGGGAAGAAAAAATCCACTTTCTTGGGGAGTTTCGAAAGGAGAGCGAGAAAAATGGGCTCGTTATTGGGCTTTTTTGCCTTTTTTCACCCTTTTTCCAGGGGCCAGTGGAGCAGTGCCTGCGGGGAGCCAGGACAGACTGGGAAGGGGGGAGCAGGGGACCGAGGGTCCTCTCCCAGGCTTGGCAGGGTTTTTTCCCTTTTTCTCCTCCTTTCTTCTCCCTTTTCCCACCTCCTTATCTTTTTTCCAATCCTTTTTCACTCCTCATTTTTTAAATCTTTTTTTCTCTTTTCCCTTCTTTTTTTATACTTTTCTCTTTTCTCTCCTCTTATTTTTTCTCCCTTTCCTTTTTTCTCTTTCTCATTTTTCTTCCCTTTTCTCCTTTTTTCCACCCATTTCTGTTTTCCTCCCCTTTCTCCCACTTTTTTCCCCCTTCCTTTCCTTTTTCTCATTTTCCCCTTTTTTCCTTGCTTTTCCCTTTTTCACCTTTTGCTGCTCATTTCCCCCTTGTCTCCCCTTTTTCCTTCCTTTTTTCTTTCCCTCTTTTTTCCTCCCTTTTCCACTGTTTTCTCCCTTTTCCTCCTCTCTTCCCCTTCCTTTTTCTCCTATTTCTCCCTCCCCTCCTACCTTCTCCCTCTCTTTTTTCACATTTTTAAATAGAAATATGTAATTAAATTTACAAATGCTATTTACAGGTTTAATTACAAAAAAAAAAAAAAATTCAAAGAGAAAGAGAGACACCCCTTAAACGTTAATAAATCTAAAAATAAAAAATATATAATAACTCCTCCCCCCCACCCCCCAAAAAATATTTCAGGCCGAAGGGCGGCGGGGCCGGGGGGTCACACCGTGGTCTCGCCCTGCTTGCTGTTGGTGAGCCGAGTGTAGAACTTCCTCCAGGAGTGCAGGGTTTTGCCCGACCATATCCAGAACCCGGAGGTGATGCCCACGATCAGAGTCATGAGATACTTGATCATGTAGACGGTGAAGTCGGGGGTCATGCGGGGGGTGAAGTGGAGCGGGCAGGGGATGGCCAAGCTCTTGCAGTTCTGGCTGATCCAGCTGCGCTCCCAGTGCTCGCGGAACGCCTGCTCATAGAAGTAGCAGGCGATGACAATGGTGGCCGGGACGGTGTAGAGGACGCTGAAGACCCCGATGCGAACCATGAGCCGCTCCAGCTTCTCCGTCTTGGTGCCGCCGTGCTTCATGATGGTGCGGATGCGGAAGAGGGAGACAAAGCCGGCCAGCAGGAAGGAGGTGCCGATGAAGAGGTAGACGAAGAGCGGGGCCAGCACGAAGCCCCGCAGAGGGTCGATGTTGTTGAGGCCCACGAAGCAGACACCGCTCAGCAGGTCCCCATCGATCTGCCCCATGGCCAGAATGGTGATGGTCTTGACAGCTGGCACTGCCCAGGCGGCCAGGTGGAAGTACTGGGAGTTGGCTTCGATGGCCTCGTGGCCCCACTTCATGCCAGCAGCCAGGAACCAGGTGAGGGAGAGGATGACCCACCAGATGGAGCTGGCCATGCTGAAGAAGTAGAGCATCATGAAGAGGATGGTGCAGCCCTCCTTCTTGGTGCCCTGCACCACGGTGCGGTAGCCATCCTCCTGGAAGCGCTCGTTGCAGACCACCCTCTCCTCCAGCACGAAGCCGGCGATGTAGGCCACCGACACCATGGTGTAGCACCCCGAGAGGAAGATGATGGGTCGCTCGGGGTAGCGGAAGCGCTGCATGTCCACCAGGTAGGTGGTGACAGTGAAGAAGGTGGAGGCACAGCACAGGACGGACCAGATGAGGATCCAGATGCGGGCGAAGCGGATCTCGTCCTCGTTGAAGAACATGTGGCCATCAGGACGGGTGGGCTCGCAGGGCGCTGCGCAGTCCTTCTCCCCCAGGAACTTGTAGTTGAGGTAGCTGGGCACCTTCAGCGCCCGCGGGCAGTGGAAGGGGTGGTCGAGAGTGGCATAGCGGGGGGCACCAGGGGTGCCCTGGCCAGCCAGCGGTGTGGCACTGGTCAGCAGCGTTGGGGAGCCGCCATCCTCTGAGTGGTTTTGCCCCACACAGATCTGCTCAGCGCCATGCCGGGGGAAATTCTCACATCGCAACCGCTCCGGCCACTGGAACCCGAATTTGTTCATGAGGGCCTCGCAGCCCTGGCGCGCCCGCTCGCAGATGGAGCGGCACGGCGGGATGGCCTGCTCCAGCACCGTGCACACCGGCGCGTACATGGAGCACAGGAAAAACTTCAGCTCCAGCGAGCACTGCACCTTCACCAGTGGGTAGAACTGGTGGACCTCCAGCCCCGCGTCCTCCTGGTTGGTGTGACCCAGCAGGTTGGGCATGATGGTCTGGTTGTAGGCAATGTCGGTGCAGAGCGGGATGGAGATGGGCTGGCAGAAGCCATGGTCGGGGATGGAGATGCCCTTCTCGCCGTGCAGCTGGGCCCAGCTCGGTGCCAGCATGCTCAGCCCCACCAGCAGCCAGGCCAGGGCGGGCAGCACGCCGGGGGGGCCCATGGTGCCCCGAGCCGTGCACCCCGATTTACTGTGCCCGGTGCCCGGCTGGACAGCCAGTCCTCCCGTCCGGGTCTGCCGTGCCCGGTGCTGCCTGGATGGATCCCACAGCCGGATCGGCCGTGTCCGGTGCTGCCTGGACGACTCCTGGTGACTGGATAGACTCAGGTCCCGCCTGGATGACTCCCGGTGGCCTGATCTGCCGTGTCCGGTGCTGCCTCGACGGCTCCCAGTGATCAACTCTGCCGGGCCCGGTGCTGGCCGGACGATCCCCGGTGACTGGATACTCTCAGGTCCCGCCTGGACGGCTGGCGGTGTCCGGATACCCCGTACCCGGCGCCGCGCGGAGGGCTCCCGCTGCCCGCTGGTTGCCTACCCCGTATCCGGTGGGACGGCTCCCGGTGTCCCGATCTACCGTGCGTGGCGGGACGGCTCCCGGCGCTCGGACGTGACGCTCCCGGTGCTCCGCGGCGCTGCTCCCGCTGCCCGAATTTGGCGCTCCTGCTGCTCCCGGTGCCGGGTCTCGGAGCCGCGGGCGGGCGGTGGTGCCGGGAGAGTGGCGGGAGGGGGGGGGGGGGGGGGGCCG
>VZUI01053029.1:0-29493 GCA_013401135.1 Cettia cetti
GGGACAGTGCTGAGGGGACAGGTGTGAGGGGACAGGTGTGAGGGGACAGTGCTGAGGGGACAGTGCTGAGGGGACAGTGCTGAGGGGACAGGTGTGAAGGGACAGTGCTGAGGGGACAGGTGTGAGGGGACAGGTGTGAGGGGACAGTGCTGAGGGGACAGTGCTGAGGGGAGAGTGCTGAGGGGACAGTGCTGAGGGGACAGTGCCGAGGGGACAGGTCTGAGGGGACAGGTGTGACAGGAGACTGGTGTGAAGGGGACAGGTGTGAGGGGCCAGGGTCAGTTGCTGAGGGAACTGGTGTGAGGGGACAGGTGGGGAAGGACTGAGGTGGTGACTGAAGGGCAGAGGAGAGGTCCTGAGGGGACAGCAGTGCACAGATGTGAGGGGACAATGGACAGATGTGAGGGCACGTGCTGAGGAGATAAAGGCCAGGTGCTGAAGAGACAGGTGTGAAGGGACAGGACCTGTCTGCCTCCCTCGGAGCTGCCAGAACTGCTTCCCAAGAAATCTCAGCAAGAAGCTCCAGCACCGATGTCCCGTGAGTGTCAGTCCCGCATCCAACCCGGGGAGGGGCCCCTCAAAGTGGCTAAAGCAGGAAAATCACAGCTGAGAGAATAAACAGGGAATAATATCAGACTGGCCAGACCAGAGTAAAAAACAATATATTAGTGGTGGAGCAGCCAGAGTTCCACAAGAGGCAGTCTGTGACATGGTTAATGCCCTCTGCTTTGTAGAGCTGGGTTTGGATGTTTTTCCCTAATGATGCTTTGATATTTTGCTTCCAAACTGTGAATCCTCTGTGACTGAATCAGGATCTCCTGTGTTTTCCTCACATAAAGCTGGGATGGTGAACTCAGAGAGTCCTCTAGTGGAAATGCTGCTCATCCTGCCCAAACAGCTGGTTTCCATGTGTATTTTACAACTTTTCTAAGCAAATAAGCTATCCAAGCAAAAGGGTTGTTTGGGGGCTTTTCTTGGTGTATTTATAGCCACCATTGGGCAACACAACCCACCACATTTGAAAAATAAACCAAAACAAGGAGACAAAACTGTTACAGGGGGTTTTGGTTTTTTTGGGTTTGTTTGTTTTTGTTTTTTTTTTTGGCTACCTGGATTGAGTGGTTATGATTTGTATTTTGAAATGGAAAAAAATAATTGCTCTTTATTCTCCTGCTATGCTATGTGTACATCTACATCAAGTTTTTTTCAGGCAGGTTTCACACTTTCTCAGCAGCTTTGTGGGGTTTGGGGGGGTTTGTGTGTTTAGAGCAGCATAGCTCTGAGGCTTCTTTTTGGTGTTTCTAAAGTCTTCCAAAATACAAATAAATAATAGTTGGCACTACTTTAATTAGCAGTAAAATGGGAAAACGTTTTTCCATCAGTCAAGATATTTTCTCTGACACCAAGGAAATGCACCCAATAGCTTCATTTATCAGTCTTGAATTGAATGATTTGTGTGTCCACTGCTAATTTTATCTTATTGGGAACTCTCAATTTGGTTTCAAAGTGGGCCTTTAAATCTTCATGTGTTCCAAATTTCTCTGCTTAAAATGGAGAACATTATGTAAGGTAGGTCTACAAACATAATTCTTTCAGGTCAAGGTAGACTTTGATCTCCATGTCACGTCAATTAAATGCTTCAGCTCCTTGAGCTGTTGGATTGGGAGATAAAAGATTCTTCAGAACTGTGATCTGAAGTTTTGTGTGGTTTATTGCTGTTTTTTCTTCTAGCACAACTTACCAAGAAGAAAAACTCAGGTATATTTTCAGCGCTTGATGAAAAAAAATTCAACCATAATATTTTTATATCTCACAGAGATATTTTGTAGTTGTTCACTTAATATCCATGCTTGTAGTTTTAGAAGTCTTGTTTTGGGTTGGTTTGTGTTTTCTTATATTACAAGACTGTTTAAACAACTGAATTTCTCAATAGATGCTTTCCACTTCTGGGCAGATGTCAGTTTTTGGAGAGGACCTTGGCTTTTCTCTGTGCATTATCTGACAAAGTTGTAACTGGTTTGAAACACAACAAGTTGTAAATCCTGAATGTGTTCCAAATCTGGTTTTCCCCCTTTATTTTTCCAGATGGCAGGCACTTTTGCACTTATGTCTTCTACCAAGCCACCCTCAACTTAAAAGTTGCAATATTTCTGCCTACTACATCTAGATTTGAAGAGCTGACAAGCTTCTATAGTTAATTTAATTTTATTTTCTTTATTTTTTTTATTCCAGGTGTAAATGACACATCTAAAATTTTAGTTATTTTAAAAATCCCCATTAGAATCTTTTCACATCAGATCTTTTAGTCCTAAGAGCAGTGATCTGAAGCAATGTGTTTGAGAAAGAGAAAGCTAAAAAATTTATTTCTGAAATTCTACATTCAACCTCAGCATCCAATCATGCCCCAGATTAACTGTAGCAGGGAAGGTGTGATTTATTAAAGAATCTAAGGATGGTAGTCCAACTGCTGCAGCCTAATGTCACCTCCTTCTTGAATTGTCTTTTTGACTTAAATTTATGAGCATTCCGAGTGTTGCTTTCTGGACGTTCTCCATTATTTCCTGGCACTCTTGTACAATTCCTTTCAGGATGTACATCCGCACTTTTCCAGCAGATGGCAAGAGATTCCCAGGCAACTCTCTGGGAATCACCGTTGTGCTTACGGTCGTACGTCTATTTAGTGTTTCGGGCTGTTGAGAACTGTCCTTTAAAATTCAGTTTAAAAGGAAAAAAAACCCCAATCTTTGGGTGAATGATTGCATTAATCTGAAGTACAGCTTGAGCCATCAGACACAAGGTACTTGTCTGTTTCTGACGAGGCTGACCGAAAAACTCCTCCCTCCCAAACGCTCCAATGAAAACATCATTATGGCAGCTACTTCTTCAAGACAATTGTTGCAAAAAAGGGCAATCGGTATTAATTTCACCTCGGTAGAAGACAGGTATCCTGTTAGTACTCGAATTCATGACTCAAAATCTTCAGCTATATTAGGACCTTTCAAGTTTCCAAGGTTTTAAAGATTTAGTAGGGATTGGAATGATGCTTTCACACCGTGAACTGAACAACAAAGAAATTGAGAGAGACAGCTCACATCTCCAAATGCATGTGAAGTGTGAGTAACCAGTTCTGTATCACTTTAGAATAAAAATGCCTCCCCATAGAATGTCTCTTAGCAGATCAAACCAGCAGCATGTGCAGGCTGCTCTCCAGCCTACTTACTCTCTTCTTCTGCCAAGGAAGAGACTAGATATTGTTTCCATTGAAATAACTGCCAGTGAAATCCTTGGGTGCAGTGGGAATGAATTTGGGCCAGATGCCGCCAAGTTTGGATAAAAATAATAAGGCAAAGCAATAATATATTTGAACATAAACTGGAGTAAAGCAGATATTCTACATAATATCAGAAATCACCATGGCAATTTTTTGTAGATTTTCCTGCTGGCTTGAATATTAGTGTTTTTCTAGCCTGTGTTAAAATAGACAAAATGAATAATGTTTCAAGACTATTTTAAGCCAACACCTCCCTTACTTGTCTGTCTTATATAAGATAGAAGCAACCAGAAGCTGACTCTCTTGTTGACACCTCATTAGCCAGGAGGAGAAAGAATTCTAGAAGTAGCCCAAGCTACACATCTTTAAAAGCAACTAAACCCAAACCTTTGTGGTTCTGTATTTACTTTTTCAGGATATTTAAACAACCTGTTTGATTTTACAACACTATGTGCACTGTAATTGATAAAATGTAGAACTCCTGACCTTTATATATATGCACATACATGCTTGTATATGTAAAAGTTTCACCCACAAGGATGAGGGTAGGATAATCTTAAATATATCTGTAAAAAATGCAGGTAAAGATGAACAGAAATAGTTGTTTTGTATTTGTTTAAAGATGGATGAAATGCAGCAATAAAGGAAGAACAGCCTGGATGGAGCATCATACCAGATGTTTTACAGATTACTCTGTATTTCATCACTCAGTCTTTATTTAATCTTAAGGCTGTAGTAATTGTAATACTGGAATAGCTCAATGGCCTATATATTGTTTTGCTACTTCCAGCTCTGCCTGTTCCAATTGGCCAAAGCTGGCCAATTATTTATTACTGTGGAAAGAAAAATGTTCTCTCTGCTCCAGTTGGTAAACCCATAAATGAAAACTGATTTTGGTGATATTTGTGCCACATCTCATTGAGATGTACCCAATAAACAACTAATTCAACCTGGATTTGCTAGTAACTTAGGTTACTCAGTAACTATGTTAAAGATGTTTGAGCCAAAATTAGGAAGAAGAGTTTCTTCAAGAGTGTGGAGGATTTGAGGCATGACTTAAACAATCTTTTTCTCTCTATTGCATGTATGGGGTTAGTAGTGTGCAGTGTAAGAGAGTGGAACAGGGAGAAAGTGTGTGTTTGTGTGGGAGTGTGTTTGTGTGGGAGTGTGCTGCCTAATTTTCACAGGGTTGAGTTTCTTACCTTTTATGTAATAATCATTGGAAGGTACAAAAGTTTGTCAATTAAGACTTTCAGTGTCTTTTTCATACTTGGGCAATAAGATTGTATTAGTTTTGCCTAATATGTTCTTGTACCAAAGAAAATGAAAATTTCCTCTTCTTTTCCACTTTCCAAACAGAAAAAAAAAAAAAAAAAGGAAAGAGAACTGAGAATCAAGTGAAATAGAGGTATTGCAAGAGTTAAAGAGAGAGAGAGAAGTTTCCAGAGGTTTCCAGTGTCTCAGAAATGCAGGATATTTGGATTTCTTTTTTTGGACCAATCTTTTCATGGAACAGTGAACTCCCAATAACATCTGATTAGTTCTGTTCGTGCTATATTTTCTGACAGTCTGGGCTTGACTGTCTTCTCAGATTTGTTTTTACCATGCAGGACTTAGTAAAAGAAATAGCTGTGGCACAAAGCTGGTATAAGGAGAGAGCAGATCCCTGATGCATTATGTAATGAGGGGCTTAGATCCTCAAATTCATTCTATTTAAGACACAGTGCCTTTCTCATCTGTCTACCAAATCCATCCAAAAACACATATTCGTTGCCAAATTTTTATTCAGTTTTCATGAGGAAGAATCAGCTGTGTTTGTAACATGTATTGCACACAATGTTGTTTTAATATCAAACAGGCTTTCAACCATGGCAAGTGGTTTAAGCTGCTGTAATAAACAGGGCAGGAGGGAGTTGCTTCAGATTTTTTTCTTAAACAAAAATATTCTCAGAAACTTTCAATAAGCTTTTTGTTATCTGTTCTTCAGAGACAAACATCCAGGGTGCTGTTTTTCTCCTAACGAGAAGCGCTTTTCCAGGGTAATGACTGGGAGTATTTAAAATCAGAGCAATCGTATTAAGTGTTTTGTTGTTCCAACAGCAGAAGCCTCATTGAGCTAAATTGGTTTCGCTACATTATCTATTGGATTAGCAAACCAGTTAGAAACTGATGTGAGAGCTTTTACTTTAACTGGGATAAATGCTTTCATTTTTACCAAGAAACAGGACAGACATTGCTGGTTTTTTAACCTCTTCATAGTGCTGTCACTATTAATGCCAGCATTACTCTTAAAAAAGGCAGTATTTTGCTCTTCTTCATCTTTCATCTTGTGCTTTCTGATTCTTTTCAACCTCGTGAGGCAGCAATAGCTATTTTTTCCCATCAGAACAGCAGCGTGCATAAGTGCCCCCCAGAAAGCTCTCATGATCACACAATGGCACTTCCTCTTCTCTTGTCAAGGCCAAAGGAGAGTTTTGCAAACCCTTGGGCACTGAAAAGGCAGATGTCATTATGGACTGAAATCTCCAGGGTCATTCTGATTTTCCTTCTAATGCATTTTATCTTCCAGTTCAATAGTTGGAATGCCTATTTTGTCCGTTTATAGAAGCTCCAATTTCTGTATATCTACATTTTATTAACACTTCACATTTAGAATGATTACATTAACACATATCCCACTCTTTTTCTCACAGACACGCCAGTCCATGGAGCAGTACTATAAATTGCTGAAAGGAACACAAATGCTTTCAGGTGCAGCACAGAAAAAGTGCCTTCTCATCTGTCACATACTTTTTTTATGGCACTAGTACAACCCATCCAAAGTCAGCATTCAAATCTGTCTTATTTCATTTTATTAGGGGCATCATGAAATTAGAATTGAATAGGAATTGTCTTTAGATGTTAATAGGTCTAAAGTAGTAATGTCTGGGGATTTTTAAATATGATGATTTCAAATTTAAAAAAAAAAAAGTGAAGCACATACAGAAGTATAGAAGATTCAAATTTATGCAAAACTCCAATCAATTCACCATAGTCCTGTACTGAAATGTCTTCTCAAAACTTTGAATGGCATCTGAAATTTTTGTTTCTGGCTCTGGAAACCAATTTAAGAAAATCTCCCTCTTGTTGATGGAGATGTTTTGTCTTGTGCTACTCATGCAAGTGCAGGAACAGCAGCTGAAGCTCCTGTTCTCCCCTCAGATCTCCTTGTTCCTGGGATGGACACATTGCCATATGTGTGCTCACAGGGCACTGTTCTGACTCCCTTCTGAGATATTTTTTGCCTTTTATTTATGCTTCTGTCTATATCACTGTAGGTAGTCTGGTATTCTGGTTTGGGGTTTTTTGAGGAGATTGCTGCCACCTTTTACTTTGATCAGTCACACTGAGCTGTGCACCTTGAAGATCTGCAGTCAAACCAGAGAAAAAATTCACTGAATCAATCTTCTGGAGCAGTCAGCAGGACATGCAGCCTGTGACTGTCTCCCAGATGGAGGAGCAACTAATTTTGTCCAATAACCCCATGTGATCAGTCAGTTGGCTGCAGTGTAAGGAGTTATGTCAGGTGCACAATTACAAATTATTACTGCTGAAGTAATTAGATTAGACATTGCCTTTATAATATCTGCAGCCACCTTCTTGCTGATTACTCTCAATCACCAGCCACTGCACACTAGAGGGACTAGGGCCGTGCTTCCTTCTCTGCTCTTTAATAACTTTAATTCCAAAATTATGGATTATTTTCTTATGATTTGCACTCCTCAGGAACTTGCTGTGAGTATTCCTTCAGGTGGATTTAGTCAATAATTTCACTCTTAGCAGAAGTTGCTGATATTGACAGGCTTTGTAACAAACTAATAGCTGGATAAAACAGTGGGCTACAAGAAGGCTGGATTCTGCTTTCCAAGGAGAAGTTAATCTGATTTTAAACTAAAGATTATTTCTGATTTTTGCAAGTGTAACAGAGCAGGTGGCAGCACTGTGGTCTTTCTAAAAACTGTAGTATTTTTTCTGGTGATGGATCATGGAAAAAGCAACGACTTAGTAAGGAAAAGACATTGTAAAGTCATGCTTCTGCTGCTTTTATTTCACTCTGCATTAAACCATCATATAGAGCAGTAGGATTGATTCAGAAGAAGGCAGAAGAGGTTGAGTTTCCTTGGAGAGAAAGTGATTGTGACCAAAAACACACTTTAAAAAAATAGTATATTTCTGAAGTGTAGCATTCCATCAACATCAGGAACAAACAATAAGAAAAATAAATTAGAAAGAGGAGAAGCAGGAGGAAAGAAAGGAATCTTGATTACCTGGATATATTAAAGGAGATGCAGATTTTCATTAGCTTTGTGGGTAAGGTGAAATTCGAGTGATACCTTGCCTTAATTCAGTATGTGAGCCTCAGAAACTATGGTAAATAGTACCATGAAAGTAGCAGTTGGATGCACTTACCTAGATAGAGGATAAGAGTTTCTGCCTCTCCTGCAGGGCTTTTCTTCTGTAAAACTCAAAGATACAGGAAAGGAATCATTATAGCAGTTTTTCAGACAATGCAGTGGGAGGCCCAGCAGGTCAGTGGTGAGATGTGGGAGCAGGATCCAGGTGTCTCAGTCCAGGGCTGGGTTGGTGAGGACTTTGTGGAACAATCCCAGCTTGGTGTCAGTTGGGGTTTCCAGCACTCTGTTGGCTGATAGCTTTTCCATGATAACAGAAACTGAGCTGAACCTAAGACCTACATTGGAGCATATTTTTTATTACAGCACAGTTCAAGATCATTATTTTTTCTTCAAAGCATTCTCTTACTTCACTCATACCGAACAAATCTTATGCCAAGTCATAAATCAGTGCTAAAACATTTGATCTTTCAGTGCTGGTCACACAAAATCAAACCATAAATCACAGCTGAATTAAGGCAGGAGGAATCTGCACGTGCTCCACCAGGATCAAATCCTCCTTTCACCCTTATTGCAACTATTAATTGTCAGCCACATATTCAAGAGCCTCATCTTAAATGCCAGCAAAGCTCTGCTCTCAGCTGCTGCTTCTGGCTTAGCCTCTCTCCATGCTCCTTCTCATTGCAGCTTTCAGCCTCTTGCTTTGCTTCCTTCTTTCCCTCTCTCTCATTTCACCTTTTCTTTTGTGTCTCTATTTTTCTCTATTTTGAAAATAACCTCTCACTTTCAAGGCAACAATTTCCTCAAAATAAATTTCTCTTTTGTAGTGTCTTACATTGACTTCCAACACTAACATTATTTCATCATTTTATGTTTTAATCCATATTCCAATATATTTACTGTGGAGATTCTAGAGAATAATTGTGAGACTAGTTTGTTGTGAGTACTGTGTTCACTTGCTGAGCTCACTGAGATTATTTACAGAACAAAGTGTTATTTTGCATGAGTTGGGTGAGAGATCTAGTCCTGAATTAAACAGTCTGTATGAGGACCCATAAATTTCACTGTTGAATAATGGAAGTGAAGAGGCCTAAGAGATTAGGTCTGCCTCTGAATAAAAACAGCAAAAATATCCAAAGCAACAGAATAACTTAAAGACAGTTATGAAATGTTTTTTACTTCCCTCAGCTATTTAGGGACAGATTCAAAAAGGATATTTTCAGAGGCACACATGGTAGATTCTCAGTGAAAATTAACAGAACAAATTCTAAAGTTCTTCCTGCAAATGGAGTCCGACTTGCTTCATTATCAAGCACCTTTCAAATTTTTCCCAATCCAACACAGGAAGCCTGAGCTTTCCTTGTGGTTCTAAATCACTTTTATCTATTTTGGGGCCTATTAAACTAATAAACATTTCTGTCTTTAAGTGTTTAAACTTTCATTAGCTTAGATCTGAAATGTAATATAGTCATTATTAACAATTCAGTAGAATTTCATGTAGTATATTTTATTTCATGCTGTGACTAAGAGCATTGAAATTTTTCAATACTTTATCCAAGACAAATAATATTTTAAGAAAAAACCTCCACTCCCCTCTATTCCCTTTTACTTTGTTCAGGAGATTTTTCTGATTAAAAACTCCAACTTTAGCAGACTGTTAAACCTAGACCAGCCCACAGATGCAGAAAACCACCTGTGCAGAAGTGAGGAATGAGCTCTTTCATTACAAATAAAAAGGAAATTATCTGAGTGTGAAAAGCCAAATCTTCATTACTGATCAACCTTTGAAGCGGAGGAAAATCATGGTCATTTAAGATTTAAACTTTTGCTACAAATATGTACATATGAAAAGTTGTCTCATGGTATTACAGGAAAGAAAGAGCTGGAATTGTTTGGCAGAGTGCAGTCTTACTGTATCAAATCAGGTCAGCAATAAATTGCTGCTTTAAGTAGGAATTCGTAGCAGGACCTTCTTGACTTTGGAAGTGTCTTGAGCTCGTTGGAAAATATTTTGAGAAGAGGTGCCTCAATTCAGTTTCAGTGAGGGCTTTTTAGCCTGTGGTATTGTTCAGTTTGTAGGTCTTGGGAAGAATGTTCCTTTTTTTTGTTGTCTTTACATTGTGTATGCAACCCAGTATATAACATTGACTGCTGCAAAGGCTGCTGGGAACACGGCTCTGGCATAAATGTCAATGGTGTCAGCATCAATGGGCTTAAAGAGGGACTTCAGCCCAGTCTTTCTGTCCAGTTTCATTCCCTGCTGCTGTTTTGTCTCTCCAGTTTCTATTTCTATTGTGCCATATGATCCAGGCAGGCTCCTGGGAACTCGGTGCTGCCTGTTGGAAATGGCCAGTTCCTGGTTCACGCCAGCTATGGAGAGGGAAAACAGAACGATGGCATTCTTGACATTGATCTGCAAAGGAAAGAGGAGAATAATGGCAATTTATAGGGCAAGGACAGTGTCATTCATCCAAGCTATTCATGGCACCAGCATGGTGAAACACCCATGGGATCCATATGATGGGATCCATATGTGGTAAAGGATTTAGCCTCTGCTTTGGCAGAACTGATGGAAAACTGTGCTACCACATATAATTCTGGTTGTGGTTTTACATGCTTTGAATTACTGAGGCACCATCAAGAACATTTTCAAAGCCTTTCTTCTTAGGAAGAATTTGTAGAAAAAGGTCATGAAGCATGGTGATTGCTTTGGCAAAGTTATTCCCAGTACAGTATCACATTTACTGACCTCTGCACTCTGCCTTCTCGCCTTTATCTTGTTCTTCTGCTTTTTCATGTAGTCAGCATTGAAATGTGCAAAGGCGTATTCCACCAGAGCAGCAAAGACAAACACGTAGCAGATCCAGAAGTAAACGTCCAGTGCCTTGATGGCAGAGGCTCGTGGGAGCGAGGATCGGGCACTGACCATCAGGGTGGTCATTGTAAGAACAGTGGTGATACCTGCAGGTAGCATGAGAGAGAAATACATGAACTAATAGACATAAATATATTTATTAATATGAGGCTGAGGATTATTTTCACGGTAAAAGCCCCTTAATACTGTGGCTTCTGATTTTCAAAACAGGGGAACTTGTAAGAAACTGCATTTGTATGACTAAAGCAGCTTTGAAGAAGTTATCCTGGGTTTTGTCCTAGATCAGGAGAAACAAAACCCAAAGAATTAACCCTCAAACACTTTTACATCTGGACTGGCAACCCTTAGTCAGACAAACAGATCCACAAGCTCCAGGAACTTTTTTTTTTTCTTTTTTTTTTTGTCACTGTCCCAGTTCCTTCAAAGCAATTCTTTCATTTCTTTCACAGTCATTACTGCTTTTAACCCTCCCTAGGTGGTTATTTGCTGTTCCTCACCGAGGCAGCTGCTCTGATAACACGACAGAAATAAAACCAGGAGGGAAATCTTTCAAAGAACCCTCCCTTTTGCAAATGTAAACACAATGGTCATAAATGCACCTTAATGAGGATTATCAGGGAGCACAATTACCACTTGAGCACTCCCTTCCCCGGAGTCCCTGAGCCATCTGTTTTACCTAGTGACACTCTGGCAGGCACAGCTGACTGGCTGATCCAGAAGGACACCCACGACATGGCCACCAGTAGGATGGAAGGGACGTAAGACTGGATGATGTAAACTCCTCGATTTCGCCGAAGGTGGAAGTGGAGACTGAGCCTGGGAAACTGACCTGCTGGAAAAGAGAGCAGGCACAAGAGATTCTGGCTGAGCGAATTACAGTTAAATTGATATTAAAAATGGCATTTCCTATAATGACACAGAGCTGCATTCTTTAACATCTTCTGGACAAGGGTCACAAAAAGCTTTTTTGAATGTGTTTGATTGATGTTTCATAAACCCTGCACGAGGTACTGCAGCTTTCATCAGCTAAGAATAGGTCAAATGATTTGTCTCAGGTCATATCAATGCCAGATCTGAAAATAAAATCATGAGTCTTCTCAAATAACAGTATTGCTTCAAAATGTGTACTGTCTTATCATCTGCTGTAGAAAGTCCTCCAGATACTAAATTTAGATTTTTTAAAAGGCCAAGTTAATTTCAAACTCAAAAAAGAGCTTAGAGGAGATGTGCAGCATAAATGAGAATCTGAATACATGAAAGAGGATGAAAAATCAGCAGGAAAGAAATGACTCCAATCTTGTACAAACATTGCAATAAGCCCAGTGAGAGACATACACACCACTGACTTCTACAGGGTAGAATTAGACTGATCTGACTGTACGTCATAAGCTTCGTAACATCGGGGCTAATGGAAATTTTTCTTGATCTGAAGTTGCAAATTAGGTCAAGAAAATGTGAGCTATACCTCAAGTGCTTTTTATCAAGTGCTGTCTGGCTACTCCACACAGTATTTTGTTGAGCAGAGAGAGCTAAAGGACACAACGTGCTACAGTGGCTACCTGGAGGCTCAGCAAAGAATGGCACTTCTTACAAGTGGAAGATGAAGGAAACTCTTATCAGAAACCTGACAGGTTCTTAAATTAGTTACTTAAGAAGAAGGATTTTCTATTAAAGATAGAGGAGGTTTCTCTCTGGGGGAAAAAATCAGATATGTCCCTGAATTGAAGAAAGATTCTGTTACCAGATTTGAAGTTCATAATTTCTGTTGTGAACTGGTAATTGGTAATTGTGAATTGAGCAAGCTGCAGCTTATCCAACCCATGGATCTCCTCCTGGTTTTCTGACCAGTGGTAGACAATGTCCTCTGAAGAGTAGCCATCTGCCAAAAGAAAGCTGAATAAACACAAAGTTCAAGGGAGAAATTCAGAGCTTGGAGAATTAATAGCAAGTTTCTCTAGTTCCTCTGCTGGGCTGATTTCCACCAGACATGTTGCAAACATGCTGAGATTCAGTCTGGATAATTCTCTGTGCTTTGGAGAGGTGCAGGGCACCAGGGCCATGACAGAAAGAGGGGATATGAATGAGAGGATTTATGTAATATGCAAATTCACAGGAAATCAGTCTTTCCTAGTTTTGCTGTTCATTGACAACTTGCTACTAAAGCATCCATTTGTTTAAAGAGACTTTATTTCTGTTTGTTTCACTGAAATGAAAATGCTCAAATTCAATTAAAACCTTCAACCCCCTCCAAAACTCCTTGCAAAACTCACTGAGAGAGAAATGAATTGCTGGGGTACTGTCTGCTGCCTCTGCATTTGGTGATTATGTAAGTAAAACTGTAGATTGCTATTTTTGACAGGGTAAAATGGTATTGTGGTTAACAGCCTAGAAAACAAAGTCAGTGACAAAAAAGAAAATTAGAAACTTGCATCAACAGGCCAAGGGATCTGCTCAGGATCTGCTATTCCCAGATCCCTGGAACCCTCAGGACCTGTAGGCTCCTTGATCTAAAAACCAGATTCATTTTCCCTGACTGGGTGGTGCCTGCTTGTGTCAGTGATGATTTTCATTCAGAAGTATTAATGCTCATGGGAATTACATGCTGATCATAGATTAAAAACAATTTGGATAAAATATAAATCCATTCTTCACCCTCCTTTGTGAGTACAAATGAATTAAGCCCATCCATGCAGTATTCTGATGGATTTCTGTGTAAAAGATACACGAATGCCAAGGCAAGTTAAAGAGCTGTGTGAAGGTTAGTCACAATGGCATTCATTAAAAGCAGGGAAATCTTTCTTTTTCGTATTTTCTCATAAATTAAAAATAGCACATCACATTTTGCCTTTGGGCTTTTCTACTTGTTCTCACTGGATTTGATACAAACCTCAGTAATGCCAGTGACTGTCACAACTGCACAAGGGTTCACATGAAGCACAAAGTTCCAGACATTTGTCAGCAGCACTCTGCATTGTTCATCGTCCCTAAATCAAATCCTAGAGATTTGGGTTGGACCAGGGTTGACCAGGTATTGAAAAGTCCACAGTCTAATGGCCAACACAGGAAATGAAGAGATTTCTGTTCACTCTAAACCCCAAGGCATCCCTTACATTCCACTAAAGCAGAATCATCTCAGCTATCTCAGCACCATGTACGCAGGCCTTACACAAAACACAGAGGTACTCAGCCCTTACAGCTCTCCAAATCCAGCATGCATTCCTGCTCATCCATTGGATACTTGGAAAGGTCCATGTCACAGGCCACTGTTGAGGTAATCCTGTTTGGAGCAACGTGAACACCAGTTAGTTACATTCAGACAGAGCCTTTTCCTCAGAACTCAAAAGACTGAGTGGAAAACTTTGAAACCTTAATGCTAACAAAGAAAACTGTTTTCAAAGTCCTGCTGGTTGCTGCCTGAGTCTGTGGGAAACCCAGAGGCAGAGGGAATTGAAAAAAGGTCAAATGACTCGTCTAACATCAGAGGATTCTGCAGCTACTGATGATGATAAAAAGGAATTCTCTGATTCAATCTCCTCCCTTCCACTGTCCCTAAGATCACTACCAATACCTTAAGGGGGACTTTGGACTTACAGTTTCAAAGGTGCACATTCATTATTTTTCAGAACATTACACAATTAACTGTCAATGTAGTTACTGACTTGAGCCACAGCCTTCTTCCAAAGTGAGAAATGCTACTTTGTCTGTGTGAAAGATGGGGAAGCTGAGCCTAAATCAGGTTCACAGTTCCCTTAAAAAATGGTGAGAGAGTGGAGAACAGAATCTTTGCTCTGTATTCAGCACCTCCTTGCCTGGTGACCAAAACCATGAGAGGCTTCTCTCCCACTGAGGGCATTCTGGACATGATCAGTGACTGTGCAGTGCAAAATGTGTTAGTGCTGCCAAAGAGACCTTCCTGGCTTCTCCTTATAAAGAAAAAGATAGGGGATAGGAGCTTTTCTTCAATTTTTAACTAATAATGATTTTAGGAAACCCTCCTAGGAATGCTGAGTGATTTTAGAATGTTCAAAAAGTTAACACACAACAGAGTACACTTGTACTGTTTGTCACTCACCTAATGCTGTATAAAATGACTCCATCTGGCTGGAGCCTGATAAGTTTGTTTTCCACAGTCACATCATGGAACCAGGCAGACTTGGCATTGACTATGAAAGTATCTGGCAACCAGAGCTTGTCCACAAACCTGCTGTCCAAGCCCAGGGTTTCGTTGGTGTGGTTGTAAGACAGACGATCGTCTCGCCAGCTCTGGTGCAAAAACACTGTCATGGTATATTCCTGTGACAAGAGAAATCCTAATTAAGAAGTGATGCTGACAATGATAATGTATTGAAACTTAGCCAAAAAAATCAATGTCTCAGCCTAGGAATATATTATTTATTTTCAGTGCAAATACATATTTTTATACTTAGTCAACCAGGGAGCTGCCCAAGCATTGGAATTTTGGTCATATGCTCCTACTGTGGATAAGCACAAGATATAAAAAAGTGATTTAGTATCTATCTTATACATAACACAGTGCAAGAGTTGCATAGGTCTTGATGAAAAATATCAGTTTATATAGATCAACAAATACAACTTCTGTTTTTTTTTAAAGCAAAACTAAAAAATCTGATACTGTACCATGTTCACTTCTGAGATGTGGTCAATGCTGGCTACTTCAATTGCCAGAGCAACATTAACGGGAGGACCTGAGGAAAAAACATTTGAATGGGGTGATTTTTATCATCATCATACCCATAAAAACATCAATGACCCCAGACTGTTAATTCTTTCATACAGAGTTCACTGAAGTGCTTTCCATTACAAAGGACATTCTTAAAGGAGGAGTTTTAAATCTTTTACCAATTGTGCCCTCAATTTCCAGCAGCATATCTCACTTCAGTGATAAGGGACACAAGATAAAATCACAACTACTGAAAATTATAGAATCCTTTCTGGAAATCACATTATCTAGTTTAAGACAGCATGACTTCAAGCAGATGCAGAAATTATCACCATTTAATGAAATACAAAATTCCTTCCACTTAGATGTCAATGATTTAAGAACTGCATCAGAAGCCTGTGTTGCTGTTGAACAGTCTGTCTCTTGTCAAAATCAAGCAAATTGTTGATTGTTATTTTTTTCCAGCATCCAAGTAAAAGATACTTACAACTTTTAAATCATTTAAAGTATGAATTTCACATAAACATCAGAAGGATTGTAAGAATCAAAGCGACATTATTTATTCTCCAAGTCTCACCTCCAATCCCAGGCCTGAAATTTCGTGCGTACCCTTTCATCAAATCATCCAGGTTGGGCAACCAGGAGATTTCAATGTTGGAACCTATGTAATCTCCAATGTCACTCATAGCTCTGGGTAAAGAGAAAAAGTATCTTAAAATTTCCAATGTTTACACACAGAAGAATGACAGAAAATGGAAGTTATTGACTTGTTTTACACCAGAGAACACCTACAGTAGATTCAGCTCTACTGGAGATTTTTACAGAAAGGAAAACCATTTCAGATATTTCTGTTTAAATCAAACTTCAGGTTAGAGTGTGGCATCTTTAAGTAAAAGCACATACTTTTTAAAGTTTCTTTCTCTCTAAATAAAGTAGGAAAAATAGATTTAGGAACTTAGGAAAAACATGAGGGAAACAAAGATACTTTGTATACTGCCTAAAATGCATCTGTGAACGCTGAAATGCAGCTGCAACAGCTTCTTACTACAGAACAGCTGAGATCAAAAAGGCTGGTGCATTGTCAAATGTGACTGGAACACTGCAGAAACTGCACATCTGGAATTTGGATAGCAGGCAGCAGGTTTTGTTGGGAGAAGATGTGTTGCTGTGGGGTTTGTGCTCGTGGCACAGCCCCTCCCAGCAATCAGGCTCCCTCTCTGGTGCCTCTTCTTGCCAGGCCAGTGATGCTCCTCAAAGACTTTAGCCCAAGGTCTGGGTGCATTTGCCAGCCCCTGGCAGCTGCCAGCCCTTCAGCCCTGGCACAAGCAGTGATGTGGATATTCCACCATCTCTTAGAAACAAAGACAAGGTTGTGTTGTCTTCATTATCTGTTAAACCCGGCAGGCTCCAGTTGAAGATCTGCACCTGCTCACTTCATTCCTCTCGCTGCACTGTGATTGGCAGGGCAGGAAGAGATTAATGAGGGGCTGGGACAACATCTGCCACCACCAAAGAGAAGAATTGCCAGTGGTTTGAGAGGGCCTGTGACTGAATGCAGGTACTGGATCAAAGCTGCCTCAGCACTGGTTTAGCATCTTCTGGGCCCAGTTATAAATGTGGCATTTGAGAGGTACCTATGACTTGTAACAGAAGGGAAATGGTTAAATACCCATGAAAGGCTGCAGAGTAATACACCACAAACACATTCTGCCTTGGTACTTACGTAACTTTCTTGAAGTGTTCATGTGACATTGACCCACATAAAGCACATGGTTTTTCTTTCCAAAATATGCCAGCCTGGGCATTCAGCTCAGCACAAGCAGTTATTGCCAGCACAGGAACAGAGTATCCTACAATAACCAACTCTTCTCACAGAAGACTGAAAGAAAAGCCTTTGATTGCCCTGGTCTTAAAATTCTTGTTTGGACTCAATTATATAAGGAAGGAGTTCTGGGATTACAATGTGTAAATGTAAGTTTTGAGCAGCAGCAACACTGAAGACTTGCATTAGCAGAGCTGTCAAAGCTTCTGTGACCTCCCAGCACAGGGACACTGCTCCAAGTGCAACTTCATTAGTTCTCAGCAAAATGTTATGTTAAACTGCATTTATAAAGTTTCCTTGCCATGAGCACGATGTTGCATGCTCATCTCAAATTACTGTCCCAGCTATTTCTCAGGTCCCTCCATCTCTCCTGAGGAAGGATCTTGGAACACTCCAAGATGTGTTTTCAGCTACACAAATTGGAATAACATAATTGATTTAGACAAGGGCTTTGAAGATTTATAACAGATGTCGACAGAAGTTGTTCCCTTCTTTATTGGGTCTCATCACTTCTTTCTATCAAAACACTTCTTTCTATCAGACTGCTGGTCTTTCAATCATCTGACCATCATTATTTACTTTAGTAAAATTATACCTTTATAATAAGTTTATTTAAAAATACACTTCTTTGTAACTCACAAGTCTCAGCCATAGACATGGAAAGGTGTTTCTAATCAGTAAAATGTCAGAGATCCTTTTATACGTAAAGAATGGTACTCTATGTCTTTTCCTAATTAGAGCACATAACTTCTATACACTTGAATATATCTGCTTAAAATCTCTTTGCCTTCTCAATAGAAGGTGATGCTTCTCAGCTTCTGTTGCTAAAACAGCAACCGAGTTCAGTAAAGTGTTTTGCAAACAGAATTCAAGTCAGAAGGTGACAGCACTGGAGTGATGTGTCTCGTGCCTGATCATGTTTTGACAAAGCTCTTGGAGTGCCGCCGTTCTCCCGTGTCAGATTCTATTTTAATGGCATTAAGGAAAGCCATGGAGCTCCAAGGAAGTTAAAATGATGAGAGTTGGGTTAGACTGAGGGCTACAGCCTGCCATGTGTTTTAAGCAGATTACTATCTAGAGGGAGTTTTACTTAAATATCCATGACACAATTAAAATAAATCTTGTTTCTATTATTAAAAAAGCCTTAGGGTCAGATCATCAGTGTAACAAATGTGCTGGAGTTAGTGGAGCTATATGCATTTAATACCAAGGGGGTTATTAAAATATTACAGCTGAAATAATTTTATGGCTCGATTTACCATGTGGTGATAACTCCTTTGAGTCATTCCTCTAGACTTCTGCACATCACATCCATGCTTTAAAGTTAAAAGAAGGATGGTGGGAGAATTTTCTTCATCCTTGATAAGCAGCTGGGATTATATATGGCCTAAAATATTATTCATTATTGTACCTGAAAAAGGAAGACCAGCATAGAAAAGATGCATTGGAAGGGATTAACTTTTCATAGTGTAAGCAGTGAGGATGAAAAGAAAGGCAACTATTATTAGTTGATTCAGCAACTTCACTTCCCAGTGTAAGCTGCTGTAAAGCTTGTTTCAGTAAGAAGAAGGACTTTGTAAAATCAAGGAATTGATTTGTCAAATCCAAGGGGTAAAAGAGCTCCGGAAATCTTCTCTTCAGTTTGCACCAGGCCAGTGTGGAGGGCCTTGTTGGCTGAATGGCAGCAGTCCTGGGGACTTCCATCCCTCTGGAAGTCACTCCCAAATCTAAAGCTGAAGAAGATGATCCACACTCTGACTCTGTATACATCTCATTTCAAGCAGTTATTTTTGAGAATATATTTGTATCTGTCCATATCTGGAGCATTGGGAGAACTTCAGCTGAGCTCATTGGAAACAGATTGCTGCTGTCTAAACCATGAAAGCAATAATGAGTTCTCCTGCATGGTCAAAGGGAAAGGAAATCCTATTGAGAAACTGAACAAACCTGGGGAATTCCTCTTTCCCTAATACTGACACAGGTTAGAGAAAACAACTCCAACCACTGAATGTCACATGACAGAGCAAAGAAATGTCTCTTTCAGAGCTAAGAACTAGCAGTTCTAGAATAAAAAGTACACAGATCCCAAAATCCTTCCTATCCAAGTTGACATCTCCCTGCCAGCTGCTGCAGGACCAGGCATCCTACTAATGTGGAGTGATCTGGGGGAGAAACATCAATCTTTAAAGGGCTTGCCAGACAAGTGAGGCATTAGCCTGTCTTTGCTCTCTTCCAGAACACTGCTTGAAAACGCTTGCTAGAAGTTTATCAATATTACTAGAAAATATCTGGTATTTAAATCACACCAAAGAGGCAATCTGTAAGTTCCATGTAAATGAGAGCATAACAGCATCTGAGCAAGGGATAGTATTAGCAATTTCATTTTTGCCCAGCAGTGCCAAAATCTCGGGGATCAGTGCAAAAACCTCTGACTCTTTAAGTCACTGGCCAGTGGGACACTGATTTGAGGCCACACTGGTCAGGAGGGTGCACTGATCTTCTGAAAAATTCATAGAGCAGTAAGATGTAGAAAATCACTTTTGCATCTTTTGTTTCTTCTTTAGATCTGCAAACCTGATTCTCTTGGGTATTGTAACATCATTGTTAGATGAATCTTTTAACATGGTAGATGGCAAAAACCAGTTTGTCTGGAGGACTGGGATCAGTGCATTTCATTTTGATAAGCATTTGGGACAGATGTCCTGATGTCATCACCACTGAAGAAAAGTTTTACTTGGGAAAAAGACAAGGAATATCCTGCAAGGTCAGTGAACAATCTGACCTCTGCCAAACTCCAGGATTATCCAGAGCAGTATGTATATCCTTCCCATCTGCCATTCCTGACTCTAAGGGAAGCTCACTGTAAATATGTTTTGTATTTATTTTGAAATGTAATTGAAAAAGCATTAGGCTTAATTCATGGCAACCTTTAGAACATCAAAGCCTCTCTGGCAGTTTTAAGCTACAGAAAATGGACCACTCTTTGCATACATTCACGTGTTAAAGCTGCTCTGTTTCCACGAATAGAAGTAAAAGGCTTAGGGAGACACACAGCAGAATGACAATTAAATGCAAGAGTATAAAAGTCACTTAACAGAGTAGAAATTTAAATATAAAATATACACTTATTTTAATTAGAGAATTAAAATCTCTTTCAGTGTGGAATTACAAAGTAGAGACACACACCCCAAAACTCCTTTCAGAAGTGCTCTTTCCCCACACAAATGAAGAAATATTTCCCCAAGTGTCTTTCTGCAGATGATCTCATTCACTGTGGCACATTTATTACTGCAGCATCCACAGCATCTCAAACCCTGATAAAATAGTGAAAGCCACAGTCTTTTTCCCAAAGACCTGTCAATCATTTAAATGCCAAATTCCTTGCCACTAATCACTGTCTTGAGCAGACCAAAGACCACTATTTTAAAAAAATGTTTACCTGACAAAAATGTGCTGACTTAGGTTGAATTTAGCTCATTCACTTCAGTCAAATCACACTCATGACAGAGAAATTGCTTCACACACAGCTAAAGCACCCTGGAAGGGTATTCAGAAATGCTCTGAGGAAGCAGCCTGCATATATCCCCCACTTCCCTCCTCTGCCAAACCATAACATTATTTTCACTGGTAGTTTTGCTTTTGGGAAGTCTTTTGTCTCTTGTGTCTTACTGGTGAATTTCGAAATCACCAAAATGTTCTTCTTTTTTGGATTTTTTTTCAATATATGGTACACAGAACTCAAGAGCAGAGAATTTAGGGGTGTTGGATGGCCTCTGTCATCAAAATTCTGAATCATACTGCATTTAGAAAACAAAATTAGGGCTTTAAAATGAATCCATTGGCAGTTTTGTCCATTAATATGCTGCTATTCATAAAAGCATCTTGTACCAAAAATATTTTTAGTAATGCAAGGATAAAATTTCACTTTAGTTCTGTTTAACTGATCCAACGTACACCTGCAAACAAGGCTAGTCCTTTTTTGCAAGATTAAACAGTGCCCTGCCATAGCCACCCTAAATACTGAATCCAGAGAGAGCAGCTTTCCTTGACCATGGGATGTCTCACACTTTGGAATATTTGAAAAACTGCAACCTGAACAGTTGGAATTTCAGAAGTTAGAATTTGCCTTGCCTAAGTCTGCCATGAGTAGATTTATTCCTACCAAACAATTCATCACTATTGTGCAACTGGAGAAAGAAAGTCAATTAGGGAATTAATAATAAAATAATGTATCCAACAAACACATATCCTGGCAGTTGTTGTGCCTAGGAGCAGACCTTGGAGACAAAGGTGAAGACTGACTCTTCCTTGAAATCTCTTTTTTTAGTCTTATGTACTCAACATCACTTTTCAACCCACAGCTTCAATGGTAGGCCAGTTGCAGGGGGAGAAACAGGATCATTGAAATGATGGGCAAGATCTGGGTGCCCTTAGGAAATAATTAGTATTTCCTCTGCCTTCACTGTAACACTATTCCTTCAGAGTCTGAGGATGTCAGGATCTGACCCTGGATAACAGATTCAAGGTCACAGGATAAATAATTCTGTCAATGCTGACTAAGAGCAGTTGACTTTACACTTTCTCTGAGAAAAATTCTTTTCCTTCCCAGTGAAAAAAATCAGATGTCCCTGATTAATTCCAAAACCTGTAACATCAATGTTATGCTTTACTACAGTTCCCACTTTGCCTCTTCCACTCCTCTGAAGCTATTAAGGATGCCTATGAAGCAGAAGCTGTAAGACCCCTTTAATGCCACAACCACCCCTGCTCTGGGGGGTGTAGGCATGTTTTTACATGCAGCAAGTTCTTTTTTACTCCCCCCTCTATTTTCATTGCGTAATCATGGCAAGCTTTCTCCACATCCAGCCTCCAGATCTGGAGAGAATAAGAATATACCGAGACCGTCGCTGGTTGCCTAGCTAACACCTTTGGAGGGAATGTGACTGAGAGCTGCAAAGATGTATCTTTCTTCAAAATTTATTATTTTAAGAAATGGTTTGTGTTCTCCAAACGTTTTTTCCCCTAAGATCTCTGACAGTCTCTTCCTGCTAACCCAAGTTCAGGAGACTTAATGGATTAGAAAGGGATGACTGGATTTTGGGGTTTTAATGGTACCCATGGAGGCCCTAAGCAAAGCTATTCAGCTCATGCCCCACTGGTTGTGCTGGGGTTTATGGAAGAGTTTCATGTTCAAGCAGGCCCCTACAGAGCTGCCAGAGGGGCTGAGGCTGAGCTGGGATATTGCAGTGCCTTACAAAAAGTGATTGCCCCCAATTTCGAGTAAGTGCCCTGGGGAAAAGGCTTCCAGGAGCATCCTGTTAAAAACACAGCCCTTGCCTAAGCCAAGAAACTGCTGCTCAACTGACAGAAGTGCTTTCTCAGCTAGGGAATGAAGAAAGAAAAAACTGAAACACATGAGGCACATTAAGGAAACTCTTCAGTCAAGTGCCCTTTTTCTCCTGAACACTCACTCAAAGCAGTCGTGGCCCATAAGTGCAGAAAGCATCCCTGGGCAAAAGTGGGAGCCAGCATCACTCACTCCAGCTACACCGAGAGAGAACGGCTGCCTGAGGCCAGTCTAAGAAAGAATGAGAAGATGTTCTCTTACCTGATACACCTGTGCTGTTGGGTGCACAGTAGAATCAAGGCAGGAAAAACCCAGGCAAGAAATTCCATTTTACTCCCATTTATTAGACAGCAGCGAGCAAAACCCAGGTTCCCTGGCTCTTCTGGCAGCTCCAAAGCTCCAGTGGCTTTGCCATTCTTGCCTGCTGCGCTAAGTTGAGGCTGAGTTTAAAGCGATGGATGGTTGCTCAGCAGCAGCAGCCCCCACAATCTCCACAGTGCCCGGGAGCCATGCAGGCAGCCCGGCACGGGAGCAGGGAGCAGGGCAGCTCTCCTCTCCTCTCTCTCCTCTCTTCTCCTTCCCTCTCCTCCTCTCCTCTGCGGGTGGCTCAGTCCCGCCCGGCTCGGCTGCCCTGCTCCCGCATCCCTCCCCTGCCGCGGCTTCTTCCTCCGGCCGCTCTGCCCGCCTGCGAGGCTGCTTGCCGAAAATAACCTCCAAAAGGATAGATTAATCCCACGGAGCGGGGTGGGAGCAACTCAAAGTGCTCCGGAGCCACTAATGTCCTGCGCGCATCGTGCCGGGGAGGAGCGGGAGGAGCTGCAGCCCGAGCCGAGGGCAGGGGCGGCCGGTCCCGGGGCGCTCGGGGGCGCGGAGCCGCTGTGCCCGCTCCGCACGGGGCATGTGAACCGCAGGCACCGCCGCCGCCGCCGCCCCCTGCCGCCCCCCCGCCGAGCTCCCGGCAAATCCCGGCGGCACCCGGGCACCGCAGCTGCAGCCCGGCTTCCAGCATCGCTCCGAGCGCACCGGCGATGGAGCCGGGGACCGTGCCGAGGGAAATGCCGCCTCTGCGCCGTCTGCGCGCTGTCCCGGCCCGGCGGTACCACCGAGAGGGGCAGAGCCCGCAACACAAACTTCTGCCTCGCCGCTCTCGGGCTTCTCTACAATGAAACGCTCGGAGCAGTTCACTGCTCCATCCCGGGCTGCTCGGGCTGCCATCGTCCAGCTTCCACCTCTCGTGCCTCGCGAACTCCCGGGACCTCCGCCGGCTCCCGGGTACCGCGGCTCCCGGGCACCGCGGCTCCCGGCACGGGGCCAGCGGGGACCCGGCCCCGGGGCTCCTCGGGACCTCGGGCTCGTCCTGACATGCGGGTCAAACTCGGTTTTCTCCTCCATATTCGCTCTTTCCTTCTCTCCTCCTCCGCCTCCTCGGCTTTTTGGTGCTGTTCAATCTCGAATGACAATTTTAAAACCAACCCACAAAGGAAACAGTGTGAAGGAGACATTTTCAAGAAATTATATCATAAAACAAAAATGATTGTGCAGGTACCTTAAGCTAATGAAAGGAGGCACCCGGGCTAAAGTGTTGGATTCATCTTTTTGTCTTCTTAGTTCTGTGTTATTTAGTACTAACAATTTAATGGCTACTGAGGGGTGGTGGGTGAGGGGAATAACAGCTCCGTGAGATCCAGGAGAACAGATGTACACAATACACACACAAATGTAATACAACAAATACAAGCCTGTCATAAACCTGTGAGAATGATGTAAGGGGTTATTTTCTTTCTGATCTTTTCCTCCCTCTGCCATTTCAATGGCAATCCTGCAGCTAACATCCAAAAAGAAGGAAAAGGCACAAATTTTAACTCAAGAAGTAAGATTATTGCCTTTTTTTTTTTTTTTAGGAGGTAAACTACAGGATTTTTAATGGACTTTACCTGGTGACACACAGAACAGAATGATTTTGTCTCTCCATGTAACAGAACACATTCACACCTTTTGGCATATCTTCAGTTGAGATTTTTTTTCATATTTTTCCTGCTCTTAAGGCTGGGGCTCCACTGGGCTATGTACCTGTGCTGAGAATTCCTTGGTGTTTTTCTTGTCTGGCTGGACAGCTGTCACCTAATTTACTAGTAAAAAAGAACAGTTTTCTATGTCTTCAGCATATATTTGTAAAAGTACCCAAAAAATCCACAGAGGCACCTTGTAGATTTGGATTGTATCTGAGTGTATTGTGTGCATGGATGACATATGGAAGTGTGTGATGTGTGTATTTGTGTGTTGATATTGGCACACCATGGTAACACATGTTCTGAAAGGACAGACCTTGCAACAAAAGTGACCACTGACACAAGTAAAAATACAATGGCAATCCTAAAAGACATGGAAAAGTTCTCTCAGATAAATAAATTATATTTTATCTACAATGGCCTTGATTATATCCTCATATTATAGAGAAGAGGGACAAATGTTTGGTCATTTAGCCTTGGATTTACATACAATATATATTTAAAATAGACTGGTACATATCTATATACATATATATGCACAACCCACTCAAAATAAATAACTCCTATTGGCAAAGGGAAGAGAGGAGATAAAATAATAAAGATCAACAATACATTTAATTTCCTACAGTTCTAGCTAAATATCCCAAACTCATTACAGTCAATGACAGATTAAAATTGCTAAGACATAGATTAAGAAACTATTAAAATTGCCATTAAAACATCAAAACAAAACAAAATAAATAAGCTCTCCAAATCTTTCTCATCTAATCCTCTTTGAAAATAATTAAAGCTTTCCTTTAGCTTTAGCTACCGGCTGGGAACTGTCAAACAGTCTTAAAAAGATGGCCCATGATACTCAATGTTTCCTAAAGCTTTTTTTTCACTCTAACAAACTGCTGCTTCTCCTCAATCCCTATGGCTGCAGGCAGCAGCTTTCATGGAAATGTCCAGCCCATGTCTGACCTGGGGACTGTGTGGGATCCCTGCAGCCCCAGCAGGACCAGGATCTCCGGTCAGAGTCACACAGCTTGGGGCAAACTTTGATCTTTGCTGGGGTAAAGCTGTAGTAGATCTGTGAAAGGCACACAGCAGTCCTTAAATCAGCGTTTCTGGAGTATTTGTCCCTGCCAGGCCAAATGCTAATGGACTCCGCCCACATCTGGACAATTTTACAATGACATTTAATCATTACTATTTATTAAATCATTAGTTGTTATTACTGTTATATCAACAATCACTAATTCTTGGAGTATTTACCCTACTCAAGCAGTAATTATTAAAGGTCTCAACTTTGAAGTATATTTTACTACACTGAAGCCAGAAATCCACATTTCAGTATCTGTCAAGTATTTTTCTTCTGGAACATGTAACAGGTATGAATTTTCCCAGATCACAGTCATCCATACTTCTGTAACTGCTACCATAAAACCATTTATTGGATGATGTAATTTGATGGGATTGAGAAGAAGCATGCTTGGTGATTTGGGCCAAAAAACAAGTTTTCAGTCATTTATTAGCCAGGATTTTGAGACTGTATCAAAACAACATTATTTCAATTTATTTTACAATTGCACTGCATTACCTGGTATCCTTAATAGATCATTTTCTAAATAGAACAGGTGGTTTTACTGCCAGCAAAATAAAGATGTCATATTGTCACATATAATTTTTAGAGGCAAAAAAATGTACCACAGGGATAATGAGTCTCACCCTCCCATGATTCCACCTAAGCAGCTCGTGAAAGACTGTTGTGGCAACATCGCCAAATGTCTCTAGATATATAAATTACACACATATGCCTATTTTTGTAAATGAGATTTGGGAATATCAGTAGCAATTGCACGGTGGGAATATTTAGCTCGTTTCAGAGGTTGTACTGTACTTGCACTGTATGAACGTCCCCCAGCCCCAACACAAGTGTGTCTGTATTTAATCAGTATCTGGATAACCACAATATTAATTTCTCTTTCACCTTAAGTGCTAGGAATATAGTTTTTATCTGTTTCTAAATGTTCTGTAGAACATCTAGTTCCTCCCTCAGTCTGCATAATTTTTTTGTAGTCATGAAGCACACTGCAGCCAGACACTTTGCCCTCCTTTTCTTTTCTTTATGCAACAGATTTGGGATGAAATTCCTCACTTTGCCCCCAAGCCAGAGCTAATTCCAGGACCAGGATGATAGTTCCACCCCAGATGTGTTGCTCCCAGCTGGTGCCATCCCAGGCCATTCCTCCATGAAGTGCTCTGATAGCAAATGCCCCTCTCATTTTTTTTTTTTTTTTGTCCATACATCTGTAAGGATGAGTCACTGGGAAGATGTTCATCAATGTTTGCCATTATTTACAGTCCGACAAATCAATGTTTGCCATTGTTTACAGGCCAACATCGATCCCTATCAAACAAGAGGGGCAGACAAGGCCTGTTATGTAATTGATATCAACCACCCTGCCAAAATGCAGATTCCATTATTGGCATGTCTTCCTGCCTAAATGCCAGAAAGCTCCATATATGAGCTCCTGTCACCTTGGAAACGTTCAGAAGGGAAATGCCAACTGCCTGTGGAAGCACAGTATGCAGCCATATAGCAGAGTGAAGTGGCCAGCTCTGCTGTGTTTCCAGCTGATCCTGAGGTGGTACTGCAGGAACTTCACAGAAATGCCTCTGATTTAACCTCGTGGGAGCAAAACAGCAGGGGTCTGATCACTCTGTTTCCCAGTTTCTCCAAGATGGATCACTGGGGTCCAGAGCCCACAAAATCTGGAAGAGCTGCATCAACCAAAGCCTTTTTTGTACATTTTCTGGAGCTTAAATCTTAAAGATTCACTGGCTTTAAGTTGATAGACGTAAGTTGTAGATTTGGGAGATAAGAACTTGGCTGAGGAGCCATAATTTTCTTCAGAGAAAATCTTCTCCCTTCTCCTATCTATATGAGAGAGAAAAATCTACATTGGCTTTCCCTAAAACCACATTATTCACCTGGCACAAAATCATGACCTTTGTTGATGTTGTTGTTATGAAAATAATTCACAGTTGTAAACTGAGACTGAAAAAAGACCCTGAATAAAAATACCACAAGAAACTGGCAATCAGTGATATTTCCAGGTGTTCTTCTGAGTGTTTTCTTGAGAGGAAAATCCAAGCTTGGATCTTTTTCATGCCGACTCAAGGAGTGTGGGAACTGGCAGGTTCAGAGTTAACACAGTTATAACTATTCCAGATCTGCAGAGAGAGCTATACAGTTAATCACTGCATATTTTTAGCCTACATCTTGTAGCTTTAATCCTGCAAATGTCTGTATGTAATTTGTTTTATGTAATATGAATAGATGCCATAAAATCAAGATTCCACCATTTATTAGAGCTAAGAATGTCCGTGGATTTCTCAAGATTGAGGACCTATAGCATAAATGTGGGACAATGAACTGGTCACTGTGAGTAATTTATATTCCATCCTGTGTGTGCCAGTGGAAATAAATGCTCAGATTAGCAGCATGTGCTTGTGTGCCTGGGATCAAAACCTAGACCTTACTCTCATAGCAACGATAACAATTACAGAAATATTGCTTACAATTAAGGAACGTTTTCAACTAAATAAAACTGAGAATGCATCTGTCTCTGTGTACAGATCAGGGCGTATTTTGGTGCGGATGATGTCTCAGTATTTTAATAACTGAATCCCTGCGAATCTTTGAATAGCTGGCTTTCTCTAGCACGTCATCAGGGCCTAGTGCCAAGAGTGAGGGAACAGGGATCTGCTTCGCTGTGGACCCAGCTGCACTGCTCCTTGACTTTGTCAAGGTAATCCAAGGAATAGAACAGAAAGGAAACCCAGTTAATTACCAATTTAGAGCTAAAATCATAGAACCATAGAATGGCCTGAGTTGGAAGGGAACTCAAAGCTCACCCAGTTCCACCCCCTGCCATAGGCAGGAACACCTCTCACCATCCCAGGTTGCTCCAAGCCTCGTCCAGCCTGACCTTGGACACTTCCAAGGATCCAGGGGCAGCCACAGCTTCTCTAGGCACTCTAAATCTGGCACCTGAACACTTGATATCAAACACACAGGCTCAGGAGATTCCACTGCAGAACAGAATCTTCAAACTGATTCACTTTATGAACACATACATTCACTAAGTAAATCACTGAAGTATCATCTAAAGACTTTTCATGTTGTGATTTTGTGCATATTTATAACAATTACAGAAGTTCATACAGAACCTCTAGAGCTGCAGTTCCTGCTGGAGCCAGAGGAACTGTTCAGAATGTGACATAATGGGCAGCATGAGCAGTACATGATTTCTGCTGTAATAACCTTTAATTAGTAACTAGTGGTGAAATCTTTTTGACAGGCTTACTTCTGAAAAGACATTCAAGACAGCTTCCCTTTGGATTGAAACTTGGAAACCTTCAGTATTCTAACATGAGTGCTCCGCCCCAAATCCACAGGACTTCACATTGCAGCAAGTCATCTGAATTCACAGAAAGATCATTTTTAATCATAATGCCACCAACTTCCTTAAGATTTATAAATGTATGTGAATAAACACCAAGCTGAAAAACCACCTGAACCAGATGTCTCAGACAGGCAGCACAGGTAGAGGTGCTCCCACCAGGGTAGTTACTGACACTAATACAATGGAATTGTTAATGCTGCTGTATCTTCAAAGTGTAAACCATTCTTTTAAAGAACGTGTTAAAAGTTCACTCGCCACCACACCCGAGCAGGACCCGTGTCCGGTGGTTCATATTTTAATCTACCTCTGAGAATAACTAATGTTAACAATCGTCAAGTAGGAAAACAGCCCAGTGAGCTGCTCAAGATGGCTCAAACCTCAAGAACTCAATGACCTGAACAATGGCGAGGACCCCGGCCAGGGACACCGGACACCAGCCCAGGGCCCATCGGACACCGGACCCCAGCCCAGGGCCCATCGGACACCGGCCATCAGCCCAGGGCCCATCGGACACCGGACACCAGCCCAGGGCCCATTGGACACCGGACCCCAGCCCAGGGCCCATCGGACACCGGACCCCAGCCCAGGGCCCATCGGACACCGGACCCCAGCCCAGGGCCCATCGGACACCGGACCCCAGCCC
>VZUI01053030.1:0-29491 GCA_013401135.1 Cettia cetti
CCCCCTGCCCCCTCCGAGCTCCGGCCGCCCCCCTGCCCGACCCGAGCTCCGGCCGCCCCCTGCCCCGCACGGGCACGCAGCGCCGCCGGCGGGGCGGGGTGCGCACTGACCCGGGTGCCAGTTGTTTGCAAGAACGGCCAGCTAGCCTGGACGCTCGCCTTCTACCAGAATGCAGCCGAGTTTCTCCTGGGCAAAAGAGACAAACACAGGCGACAACAGGAATCGCTGTGTGATCGTCTCCCGAGCCTTTTAGAAGCCAGGGAGCTCACGCCAAAGGTAGGATAAGGCATGGGAGAAGTGCAGCAGCATCAGCCACCAGGCGCTTCAGGGTCCTGCCTCTCCTCAGAGCACACCATGCTTTTGCAGCCTCATTCCAATCCACAGCACACAGTAAGATACTTTCACACCCAGCACTTCTATTCTGATTGTTTACTCTCCTAGTAAATCCGCACAAGTAGTAACCTCTGCCCTCAGCACGACAGAAACAGCTCAGGTTAGAGATTTACTCCTGGATTAGAGCTACCCCAGATCACAAACGTAATGCTCACACGCCTTTCAGACACTTACTAGGGTGCAGCAGATCTCACTGAGGCACCAGCAAAAGGGGTCTGTGAAACACACACTGTGCAGCACCCACGGGAGCACGTGCACTTTTCTAAATTCTCAGCTTTAGAACAAAAGCAAAATCAAGCATGACTTGATACCCAAACTTGAAGTTTTGACTTTGTAAGAAAAAGGTTTGCAGAAGATTGGCTCGGGTGTGATACAACCTCAGGGCCCCCCTCAGCAGTAATCAGCACTGGCAATGCAAGTTAAAGATTTACTACAACAAAATTATGGCCAGACAGGCTTGAACTCCTGCAACTAAAGAGCAGGAAAAATGACAAAAATCAAGAGTGAGAAGGAAAGATCTCCAATTTCATTTCAACATCCTGCCTTCTGCCCCACTTTTTTAACCTTTTAACAGCACGTGCTGGTCTAAACAGAAAGCTGTCCTCTGGGTCACCACATTCTAGAAGCATACAGCATGTTCTCAAAATGCAACAATTGTTTACAATAAATTAATAATAATTTGTTTTTTAAAAATATTTTTCTTCCTAAAGTTATCATCAGTGCAACTTACTATGTGGAAACAAACTGAAGCAAACACCTTAGGAATAGTTCTATTTTATCATTTAACAGGGAATTTAAATATTGACACCTTGTTTCAAGGGGAAAGAACTGTCCTTAACTGAGAAAATAAAGAGTTTTCTATGAGATATTGCTCTACATTCCCCGAAAGTATGGGGAGTTAGAGATCACAGCAACAGCAATCAACTTAGAGATAGCTTCTGAGAGATACTGTTTAATGATAAGACAAATGAACCATGATGAATGCCCCTGCTGCTTCTTCTGACATAGATGGACACAAAGTTTGTGATACAGTTTTCAATATGGAAACCAGATAACACCAGTCAATGCTTTTGGCTACTGTAAACAAAGGAAGCATTTTAAATGCTAATAAAATTCAACTAATCCTTTACACAAACAAAACACAATTCCTCTTCAACAGATGTACCAGCAAGCAGTATAACAAAATACATTTTCTACTAGGGCATTGAAACCCAGTGTTTCCTTCTCTTATCCTTAAGAGCTCACAGGAAAGAATTGTAAAATCATACCAAGGTTTAATTAAGAAACATGTTTTCCTTTGCCTCAAGCAGAGGCAATGCCAAAGACTTATTCAAATTATACATTACAGGATTAAGAAAGAGAAAAAATACCTGTCCACACTGGCCAGGAAAGCCTTCCTACCAAACATACTACTTAATACACTGCTGCCTTTAATTAAACCACAGTGTGTCAACATCATTCCAGTCATGTCATCTGTCCATTTCCACATCAGAATACCCAGTTTTAATGATATCCCTGGAATAAATTTGAGATGCAGTCTATGAATCAACTGAAATTTAACATAAACCACATCAATTAAGGAAGTATCACAACGAAGTGACTTTAGGAATAAGAACTATTCCTAACTCTTTAAATACATTACTGCAATATTAAATGAAAACAGCTCTCAATAGCAAAATTGTAGACACTGTAAAACTGTTTTGTAAGCACTTATTTTCCACCTCCCCAAAATGCAACACATAAACCTTTGTAGATATTCTTTCATTACAAAAAGGAATGCAAGGCAACATGAAAAATAGTGATGACAATTTCTTCTGAAATATTTAACAGTCCATACCATTTTCTCTGCCCATGGCACTGTGTTACAAATGAAAAATACATCTTGAAGAGTTTACAGGGGGTCTCTGAGTTTGGAGGTTAAGACAACTTCCAGGAAGAGACATTTCAGATATGAGTTTGGTTTCAGTAACCAAGTGAAAAAAGAGCTTTCACTTGGTTACTGAAAGATCATGAATGCTGAAATAAGCCTAAACACTGAGATATGCAACTGGAACAAAACTGAAGTGTGACGCCACAGGTTGGGAAGCTGGTAAGAAGTGTCAGTCACCTTACACAGACAAATTGCTGGATTATATATAAATGACTCTGCAGGTGCACACCTCTCATCACTCATTAACTAAATCTGTCACTGAAGTGTTGAGATGAAAGCCTGAAAGCAAAAATGGTTGTGGCAATTGCTGCAGGGGAAAGCAGGAGAGAGAAGGGGGAAAAAACCCAACTAAATTCTCTGAAATTATGAACTTGCTATATAATGACAGACCCTACATAAAGTGTATATATATGAAAAAAAAAAATCTGCTTGTTACGGACTATGAGCTTGGTATTATCATATTCAAATACTCATATTATTAAGCTATGAGAGCTAAAATCAGTGATTTAAAAAGAAAACAACCCTGTATTAAAAAAAAACCCAAACAAACCTGTTCTGATGGATTCAGTCTGTTTAAATAACACAAACTCAAGTGTCACTGTAAGATACATTGTTCTGTTGTTCTACTGTTCACAATTCAAATCTACAAGGAAGGAATCTCAATTTGCCTTCTTTTTTTTTTTTTTCCTACTGATGAGAAAGTGGAAAAACTTTTGTCAAGTTCATGTGGCTTCTGGCATAACTTAAACCCAGCTCTAAGACAGGAGCAGGGCCGAGTGCTCTGTCCCTGAGCTGCAGGACACGTTGCTCAGCACGAACATGTGTTTGCAGTCACGTGTGGCCAAAAGCTACAGAACAACTCCACAAGCGCAGCAATTCCACTACAGCAGAAACTGCCTCTCTTAACAATGATGTCGGCGAGCTAGAACTTTACTAAGCTTTCAGTCATGACTCACATCACAGCCATAGTCAAAGTCTGAAAGATTATCTATGTTTGTCATTAGCTTTTGGAGCTGGCAGCCACAGAGGAGAAACCGAAGCAGTCTCCACAGAAGGTTATGAAACATTTGTTTCCTTTTGAGGTTAAGGAGACCACAGTGGAGGAGTAATAGCGATACTAAAAACTTGGTTACAGTTATCACACACATCCGCCTCACACTGGAAATCACTGGCACTGAGGGCTTTTACAGTCCCTGCAGTCAGCCTGCACAGCCCTCCATGCAGCAGTGCCACAGCAATCCTGAAATGAGCAGGGAGTAGCACCAAGGGCAGCATCAGCAGCCTGAAGGGAGTCAGTCACTCACTGCTGGCAGCAGCTTGGAGAATACCATGAACTTTCACATCCAGGGCCTTGCTTTTAGTGGGGGAAAGCAGAAAACTTTCTCCTCTTCTGCTGGACTATGGACATTCCAGAATTAAAGCCTTCGTGAAAGTTTTAAAAAGGCATTTTTCTTTTTAAATACAAATACAACACTATATACAGATACGATAAAGGCATGTGTGTGTGAATTCCTGTGTGTGAGTGAACCTGCAGTAAACACTAGGAAAAGGACTTACTGAGCTTAAATATCAGGTGGCAAGAGATAAGAATAAAGTCAGAGAATGCAAATGAGCAAAGTCCATGCTGTAGCAGCCAACCTACATCAGCATCAAGGATATCCACTGCATGCTCAACACAGAGTCCATTTGCATCTCAGCGTCAGGACTGGAAGCTGTCACAACCCCCCGGGCAGCCCAGCAGAGTCATGGTCCTCTGCACTCACTACAGAACACCTCTTCTATTGTGGAACAAACATCTCATCAAAAGGTTTTTTTAATTATTATTTTAAAATGTATGAGTATTTTAAATAAATCAACATCTAAAAGTTTACTTCAGTGCATAGTTTAAAATACTAGCCTGACACGGATAATAACACACAAGTAAAACCAAAAATTATTAAGAAATCATCACTGCTAGAAATCATAATGAATAAACATCCTGTGATTTCAATTGCTATAATAAATATCACCTCTTTAACCACCAAATTGATCCTTGCTATGGTAACCATTGGGCAGCATATCAAAATACATAATTGAGAAATTGAGAAATTCCTAAAGCAAGCAGTAAATGCCACACTTTCTGAAGGAGTTACCGAACTGTGGTGGTGCAAAGACGACAGTAAAGAGATTCAAACACGAAGCAAGAATATTATTTCTTGAAAGCAAATAAGAAAGTTAGAAAAAAGTGAAGAAGATGATGAACAAATACCTGCCTTAAGCTGGAAAAAACAATGCCAACAGGTTACTTCACAGCTCTGGAGCAGACTTCCCAGACCATGCCTGTAAGGGGGCTGCAGGCACTCCTGTGGAAGTGACTTTTATGTGGCTGTAAAAGCTCACAAGAAAACTTGTGGGATCTGGCAGCTTTCTTCCCCAGAAGTCTGGAAACCATTGCTCTGAAAGCCAGATGAATAGGGTGGGTCCCAGGAGGACAGGGTTTAAAAAGAACAATCAAAAAGCAACCAAACAGAAAAACAAACACCCAGGCCAAAAACTAAAACCAAAACAACCACACATACCAAAATAAGCCAAACAAGCTCCCAGCTCCATGGACTGAATGGAATTCATTTACAGTAGTCAATCTTGGAACTACTAGAAGTGTTCAGAGCAAAAATTTCCCCTCACTTGCTCTGAAAGAACTCAGCTTTTCCAAAGTAAGAGAAACCATTTGGCCTCTAATCCCTACCTGCAGTTAGAATACAAACACCACTTATTGCACAAAGGGACTCAAGAGAAAAGGAATTAAATGAAAAGCATTCTACACAGTTTCATCTTTCCAAGACAGTCCTAGGTTGCTATAATGAAAAATCTGAAGAGGAATCAAGCAATTTCTGTACTGTGGTTGCCTTTCAAAAGGCATCCAAAAATAAAGCAATTCACCTAAGACATTTCAAAGGTATCAAACAGTAACAGAGACTGAGATGAATTTGGCCAGAAGAATGGGAAGAGAGGAAAGGGAAGTACATAATCCTATGGATGAAGATGTAGATAACTACTGGTAAATATTATGTCATTTGTCTTAGAATTTAAAAGTTAATTCTCCCATTAGCTGAACTGGGGAAGATTTACTTTGGTTTCATTTACTGTTTTTATTTCTTCATGTTTCATTACTTGATTCAGTGCCAAAAGGTTTATCTAGAAATGCATGTGCCTTAACAAGAAAGTTATGAGGGACAATGACTAAGTGTTATGGGGAAAAAGCTTCTAGAGAAGTATCAGGAGGCAGAGCCAAGCTTACAGACTAAGGGAGAAAGGTATTTGGGGCATAGGAAGTGAGGAGACCTTCAGCTAGGGAAAAAGGGCTTAGAGATCTTCAATCCTTTCAAAATTTGCTCTATTACACCTAGAAACAAAGGAAAAAAGACATTTATTTACTAAGGAGCAAGTAGCCAATGTTAAATCTTAAAAAAAAAAAAAAAAAAAGAAGAAGAAACAGTATTATAAGGAAGTCTCTTGCTCTCTAATTGCCATCTGAAACAAGTAATTATTGCATTATTGACTGGGAATTCGAATCTCCCACAGAAGGAGATGATGTTACACAAGACAGCAAATGAAGAACTGGGATGGGACAACTTTCTGGAAGCAGACTCATCTCTGCCATGCCTACAGAATATGCAGCAATGACTAGACAGACAGTAACAACACTGCAGCCACTACTTATTACACTGATCAATCATCATGTTGCTGCTGCCTTTCATTCCCATCACCGGGTCTGCCTGGCCAAAGAGGACATTTTGACAAGGCACAGCATGGCCAGGCTGGTTTCTAACTGCACCAATGTAACTAATGAATGGGAACAAAACTGCATTACTAGATTACGTGATTATTCTATTCTTCGATAAAACAAAGCAGTTACACTCTAAGCAGCCCCTGAACACTGAACAACACTCCTGAACAATAGCAGTCTGTAAGGTAAATAGTATCACAAGCTTCATCCCACTGACACAGTTATCTTCATGGGAAAAGAAACAACAGGTACAATGTAACTTTCTGGATAGAAAAATAGCTGAGAACAAATAACTTAAGCAGAGCTGCTCTATAACTAAGCAGTTTGCTGCAGCAACTCATTTATCTCCTGATCTTCAAAGACAGAAGCAGTCTGATGGTACTTTATAAAATAAAACCCTGAAAATGTCTTTAAAATGTGATTAATTTCCTACTGACACATAAAAAGCATTTAGGGTATTGGCAATAGAACTACTCAGGGAACTTTAAGCAGCCATTGAAGCAGTCTGCCCAAAAACTTACTGAAACCAGAAGTGACAGAATTACCTGCTTTTAGCAGTTTAACTCTTTGCTTTATGAATAATTCAAGGTCAAATGAAAGACTGTGTGAACCAGAGTTCAGTTTGGACACTAACAACACACCCATAATCATCCAACAAATTTACAACTTTATGCTCTTGGTGAGGAGTGTGTATAGGCAGCCTTCACATTTCAAGGGATCTTTCAAATGGTATTTAAGCCCCATGTGTTTTAATAACTGGGGTAGACAGCAGCACTGGCATGAGTTTTTCTTCAGTACAGTGAAATTATTTAGCAGAAGATACCAACCTGCCCGTCTCATTATCCTGGCTTTATGCATTATACAGTGTCACAAGCTTTTGGCAGTCATCAGGACAAGAGAATGCCTGCTGAAAAATCTTTCCCAGTTCCTTTTCTTAGTCTGTAGAGCTATTTTAGCTTAGGCTATGTGTCTAGAAAACTATCAGATCACGAAGAAAGGCAGAAAGACTGCTTCTGGCTACCCTGTAATACTCAAAAAGCAGTAACTAGAACAGTTGACAAGATAAATTATTTTCTTCCATGATCAGGAAAGGCCGAAACATCAGAAGTGTCACCACCCATTATGGCAGCAGCTCCTGGAATTGCACTACCTTCTCCTTGCTGTATCTAGAGCAGCAAGGCTACAGAAGCAACATCCCAACTCGTCACGTCTTGTCTCTGCACATTCCAGAGATGGCAGCATGATTACAGCTCTGCTGCCGCTCGGGCACTCGCTCCCAACCTACGAACACACCCTCCACAATGTGTTTTTCCAGTATCACACCCCTTTATGTTTTACTGCTCTGCTGAGCAATGGCCTTTCCTACTGCAACAACAAAGGCTCCCATCTGTGGCATCATTAGAGAGGCTGCACAACTACTCACAGAAAAAATAAAGTTCTGAAAGAGGGAAGAAAAGGATGCACCCTCAGCTGGAGCCAGGGCACTCCAAGGGCCACAGAGTATTTATGTTTGTGTGACACTACACCCAGCATGCTACAGTGCTGTGGACATGTTCTCAGTGTGTTTAAGACAGACAATTAAAATGAATTTATATGGACAATAATATAAGCACATTACGGAATTAGTGATTCTGCCCGATTAGCACCTCCCTCTTTCCTTGTGGAAGTCAAAAAAAGCACACACCTCCACCACCCGGACCAGCACGATTTTTATTACTCAGATACATAAATTTTTCAGAACTCACTTCTGTATCATATTGGATGAGTATAAGCCACAGTCTCAGAGAGTCTTGGGGTACATCTATTTAATTAAATACAATAACCAAACACTCACAACATGCTTAAGCAGCAAAAAGGTTTTGCACACTTACCAGTGGCATAAAACATTGCCTTACAAGGGTATGATCACACACCCCACTTGCCCAAACTAGCTCTGAAGCTACACTGCTTCTGCGCAGTTACTTTGCTACAGAGTCAAAATATTATTCATCACTATTTCAGATTCTGTAACTCTGTTTTGAGACCAGATTCATCCTTACAGCAAATGCTAGTTGCACTGCTCACTCCTGAACTCAGCCTTGAAGCATGCTGTTTTGCTCACACAGTAGCACAGGAAGGTAGCTTGAATGTATTTTCCTAATGGTGACATGATTTTTTAACTATTGAAACACTGTTGAGCTGTCCATGTTGGAGTTTAAAAGCAAAATTAATTTCCTAGTAGAGAACAACACTGGATAACAATATGGATTTGCACTAGAATTAATTTTATAGGCACTAGGAGCAAGAAACACAAACTGCCTACTTTAGCCCCATCTTTTAATTCATCTTTCAACAAAAAAGATCACTCCAAGCCACAGAAACTGTGCAATATGCCCCAAACCGTCACATTTAGGGATCTAACACATCCAGCATTTCTTCCTGTTCTTTTCAGTGATGCTTTTAAAGGTCTTCCTTTATTACTGGAGACTTGCTACCACTGATCTTATTTTCCCTCTTCTTCCTTGTGCTCCCAGCTGTGCAGAGAAATGGACAGGTACATAAGGCATTCCGGACTCACGGAGTCTGACTCAGTGGTTACAGGTAGCTGGTAGTTCTAGACTAGGCCTTGGTGAGAAGAGGGAAAGGCAAATAAATCAGATTCAGGAAAATTTTAATGTTAAACTATATGAAACTGTGAAAAAGCAGGCAAGCACAGTAAATCGTATTTCCTTCTCACCTGACAACACAAACAATCTTAAATCCAGGCTTCTTTGCTGCATAGTAAAGGAGTCAAGATCAAATATGCTTACAAGAAAGTACTCCTTTGAGGATAACTATGGAACATGCTGCAGAGGTGGCTGTTACAGCAAAGCAGCCTAAAATCCCAGGCCAAAGCATCTCCAAACTCGATCTGGTAGTCCCATAGTGAATCTAGAAAAATGTAAAAACTGTGTCCCCGAGGACACATGGAGTGGTGACCTCTGCCATGCCACTGGATGCATACACTGCCCAGTTGGGATGCACAACTGGAGGATTTCAGTAGCACAGTATCTGATTAGTTTTTTAGTTTTTCTTGAGGTGGTGGTTTCTGCAACCAATAACCACTACAGGCTCTAATTAGCACAGTGAGCTGAGTACTGGAGCAATCTGGAATGTAAAATGGAAGCAGAAAGATACTGCTTATACAGAAGAGCAGTAAATCAAGCCTGCCGTGTGTGCTGCTTTGGCTTCATGACTAGAGGAGGACTCGGGATTTTCTACTACTTATAATACACAAGGGACTTCATATTAAGTTACCAGAATGCAATCTAAAGAACAAAATCTGCTCTCCAGACTTTTAGCACATCTTTCCTGAGTTACCACGGATCCTTCCTTGTCTACTCAGTCAAGGCAGCTAAACAGCCATTTGATACCTTGTACCATCTTTACTTTCCTTGCTGTAACAACTTTACTTCTCCTACACCCTTTCAAGATGGAGGAGGAAAGCAAGGCTGCTAACCAGGCTGCAGTCAGCGCTCAAAATGCAGCAGCACAGTGAACTTACACAAAGCACCCATTATTCCCAGTTCACTTCCAAAGGCAATGCAGTGAATGGAAGAAGATTCTATGAGGAGCCGTGAAAAGGTAGAGAGGCAGCAAGGCTCAGACACCCTTGGGGTGTGCACAGAGGGAAGGGAACTCGCCATCCCTCCCCTGCACTCATGTTTAACATCAGCATCTGCCACTGACAGACCTCAACACACCAGGTTAAACAATTTTTGCTCAATCCAGAGTGGCTAATCTTATGGAAATGTTCAGGGTTTCCATAAGGAACTTTTGAACATTCATACAAAAAAACCTGTTCCTAGCCTAAAGTATTAAGAAAAACCTTAAAGTCGAAATTCTCGACTGAGAATACCGTTTAGCAGAATCTATAAAACTTCACTGTAGAAAAAAAAAATCCCTATTGCCAAAGTGTTTGGCACTTTTCCTTCAAAACAAAGAGCAGGCCCAAGTCATGCTTCTCCTCCACCTCCGGAAAAACACTGCCAGTTGTGGAGAAGCACGCAGGCAGCGTGGGGCTGGGAGCAGGATGAGCCCTACACGCCCAAGCGAGCTTCCCCCTGCTTCAAGCAGGAGCTGCTCTGAAGTGCAGAGCTGAACCAATTAGCGTGGGGTGCCGGTGCTGATAAATCCTAACCTCACATCAGGGTCGCTTTTACAAGTGTAGATTAACCGTGGGGAAAACGACAACAACAATTAAACCATTCAAGGCCTGAGGTTTGAGGGTGTTTTGTTAAGTCCTTTACGTGAACTGATACACGTGCGCGGCCTGGTAACGCAGGAACATTTACTGCTTCCTGCCAGCCATACAGGGAGCGCTGCTGACAAAATCAGTATTTGCTACTGAAATTCAGTTTTCACCGTGTTTGGTAACGGACATATTTCAAGCATAATAGTAAACCATGATTTTTAAGAGAGTCCTGCTACCAAAAAAAAAAAAAAAAAAGGCACTTTGGGTTAATTTTAACGTTTTAGATGTAACTAACAAGTAATTACACTCTCATCTAAAATTAGCAACTGCAAAATAAGCAAAACAAAAAACGTTCCTTTTTTCAAATGAGATGATCTGGAAAAGAAGTTTTCTTGCTCTCTAAGACATAGACTTCTGAGTTCTTTTCTCCACTAGTTTCCCAAATTCCTAAAAGACACGGTTCCCAGGAGCTTTGGAGGTTGTTCCTTAATAAGCTCAGTTTTCCAGCCTTGCCTGATAGCACTGTGCCATGGCCTACAAAAGCTTCACTGACCAGAGGAGCACGGGATGAGTGTGCACGGAAGGGGTGCCCAGCTGGGATGGAGACTGGGTGATGCCCCTGCCTTGTAGAGGAAAAAGGCTCAGGGCAGGTGCCCCAGGGAGCAGAGACTGTGGGGTGTTCAGCCCATCCTGCTCCTATTTGGAAATCCCCTTCCCTCCATCAGTGTCCTCGTTCTGGCTCAGTCTCCATGAAGATTTTGGGGTCTAGACACTCCCAAGAAACCCCAGCCATTAAATTTCTGGCCAGTCTTAATCTACCAAATCATCTGCCAGGTGGCTGCTTTCTTCTACTTTGTAGCAAGAATGCAAGCAATCATTAAAATAATTTTAGAAGCCTTAATAAAGCACTGATCCAAGAGTTTTCCTCAGTCTCTACAACAGAACCATTAAATCCCAAAGCAGTTTACACTTTATTCAGCATTCGTTTTAACTAAGATTTAACCTTTATGTTCCCTTTCCATTCTGACAGCAACCTTTCTACCCTCAAGTGGTAATACAAGAAAATTATTACTTAGGCTCTAAGAAAGAGCTGATTATTGTTCTGAAGATCAGCTTCACTTTACTGCTTTGAAGATGAAAGTTACTGTACTGAAAACATCCAAATGTTAGCAGACACCAAAATTAGCACTAAACAGTGTTAATTATTTAATACTGTCTAGATGGAGAACAACTCTCTTCAAACAAATAACACAGCTGAAAAACTATTTTGTATGGAATCTCGGGTGTCAGTCTCCACTATTTACCATGGAATCCTTAAAAGAATGCAGAAGGAGAACTTTATAATCCTGAGTTAAGCACTCCACTGACAATTCTATCACTTTTCATTGTCAGCAATTTTAAGTCGCATTCTTTTCTTACTGAAAACAAAAGAAAACTTTTAAGTGACTGAAAAAGCTTTTCCTGTTTAACTATTCAGTGTTAAATAGCCAACCAGCTGTTCTGGTGCCAAACAGGCTGCCATGGGACCGCTGAGCCAAGTCCCTGCCTCCCAAGGCCTATTAGTTAAGCAATCACAATCAGGAATGAAGTTATACTTTGTATTCTAGAGAAAACAGTACACAGACCCAGCCATATACAGATTTTGAGGCTAACTTGCTTTTCCAAATCCTAACACAAACACACTGAAATCCACGAGGCAATGAAACTGCTGTGCACTCCTCCACAGGCGCACTAGCTGTGAACAGCCAAATTCAGATCTCCAAACCCGAGCAATTTGTAACACAAACAAGAATAAAGAAGAACCTACTGATATACACTGGAACACCTCTAAACCAGCAGTCCTTAGAACTGCATCACAGACAGAGCTTCTTGAACCCTGTACCTCATACAGTAACATCTGCAGCTGCAAACTTCTAAACTACATGGTTTATGAAAATAACTGTTTCAGAAACAGAAATTTGAGAGAAGCATTCAAGACAGAAGACCTCACACCCATGTAATTTAATTTTCATTTTAAAGAGCAATCAAATGGCAGGGGTGGAGGGATAATGATGCTTCTGATGGAGTTTATTCTATATAGTGGGGCTCCTAGATATTTCAGTGCTCTTGGTAATGTCCTGATGTGTCACCATTCCAAGTAATCACCCAAATTAGTTCTCTCTTGTAAAGGGAGACAAAACAAGTTGGTCAAAATTCTTCTCCTTTTTGTTTGGAAAACCGAGTTACTTCACATGTGGCAGCAGTTATAATTAGCATTTTTCACCAGAAATACATTCGGAAGAGGAAATTGCATTTCACTGCTCACTTGTTTGTTGCATATTTACTTTCTTACTACATACTACATTTTTTTTTTCATAAGCCAAATCCTCAGACAGTATTTCAATAGCTTTCTGGTCAACTATTCTTAGAACATAAAGGCAACAAAACAGACTTGAAAACACATTTTAGGACCGTTGGCTACTGCGTGTCACTCAGTGAACAACATCTTTCTTATGCTTTGCAGAACACCCTGATTATAGAAATACACTCCCAATCTCAATACTCTATTCCTTCTGGCAAATCTTCCCAACTCCTTCTATGTTCACTCCACTGCTAGTGCCACTCACCTGAAGCAAATTTTGAGGACTTCCAAAATTAATTACTGCCTTCCTGCTTTGCCTCTGGCTAGGAGCTGGTATAAACACCACCTCTAAATTAAGCTGTATCTCAAATTCCTTATTCTCCTGATGATGAACGATTCTTCCTTTGTCTCAAGAGAACCCAAAGTCCCTCAAGTTTACACCACACCCCGTATTTTACTCTCTAATAATGCAGCATTTTGTGGTCTGTGTCATCATCAGCCACTACAACCTCACACACAGATGGGACAGAAGCCCTCACTGCTCACACTTCTTTTGCTCCAGTTAGTCCATCCACAATTCCTGCTACAACTTTTACCCCACAAATGCTCTCACTACTTGGAGTATATCTCTGGAGCATACAAAAGCAGATTTATTTTTTTTTTTTTTTTTTTTTTTTTTTTTTTTTTTTTTTTTTTTTTTGCAGTCCTCCCCACGACCAGATCCTCATTGCCTCTCTTTTTCCTGGACTATTTTTCCATGACTTTAAAACTGCTAAGAATTTTCCTTGAAGGGGTGTGAACATGGGATAGTGCACAGCAGTGGATCACAGGGGAGAAGAGAAAAATAAACTCAAACACAGAGATACACCACAAACTGTCTAGTATGTAATTCCTGGCACTTCCTTAGCTCCAGACCTTTTTCACCAAAAAAATTCAACTAAGAAGCCATAAGGATGTTCCTTCTTTCAGAAGCAGAGAAGACATGATTTAAGGGATCTTGCTGAAGAAATAGAAGTACATACAAGAAAAGAAGTATCTGCAATTAAAGTGCAATATTTGCAGGTTTTTCACTGAAAAGTGACTAATTTTTTTATTCATTAAAGTAACTGAACCAAAGAGTTTCAAATTAAATGCCACTACAGTCAGATCTGACCCAAACCTGAAACAAGCTCCAGATGTTACTGGTCAAAGTCGGAATTAGAGCAGGATTTAAGAATTACTAGAGACAGTAATAATTTAACTGCAACTGTTATCCCTTCCAGAAGGGGAAACTTTTTTTGACAGACAGACAGACAGAAAGACAGGAAGACAGAAAGACACACTGTGCCTTTGCAATAAAGAATAAGAAGATATATAAAAGGCAATTTTTAAAAAGGGGAAGATAAAATAGAGAGGGACTGAAAAGAGAATGGTTACTTTAGTGGTTATTTTGCTGGAGGTTATCAGGGAGGAGAAGCTGCTCTCTGGGACACAGCTCTCAGACCAGCAAAAGAACAAAACTGACCCTTTGAAAGAATACTCAGTTATTTTACCTGCAGAAACCAGGTGGCTACAAGTGGCAGTGCTGTGTTTATCTGGGTGGTAACACAACACTGGCATACTTCAAACAGCTAAGCTACACAACAGGAAATTTACCTGTGCACATCTAACAGGAGGGTTTTTACCTGTTTAAGCTTGTTCACAAACCTCAGACACAATACATTGTCTAGATTTTTACCTAGCAGATATATCTTTTCCCCCCATTACATCCTTTGACCATAAAAATGTTAAAATAAACATAAATTGTTAATTCATATGGCCAAGCTCAGGTATTTTAATGTCCCTGTGGATGTTTTATTATTGATGCATTTTCAGCAAACCTTAAGATCAAAAAACCCCCACAAGACCAAAAACAGAAACACAGACAAGGGGACAGGGTGAGTACATCTCTGTCTTGCTTGGACTTGGACAGTCTGGGTATTTCACTAAACATCTAGATGATAATCTGTGGGATGCTAGAGATCTCTGGGATTTTATCAGAAAACTTCTATCAAGCTGTAGGATCTCCCCATCCTGCCCTTCTCAAGGCAGGGCCGTGGGATTTAAGCCACCTGTAGCTGAATTGCAGGAGAGAGGCAATGCACCCCAAAGACCAGGCTGCACACACAGGAAAAATACCACATCCACTGCTGCTGGGTTGCACAATGCAAGATAAAAAGGTGCTCCTTCAGTGTTCAAAACACTGCAAATGCCACACTCTCTTCTTTGAAAATCAAAAAAAAAATTACTTCAAAGTGCCAGAATAAATGACCCCAGAACAAAGAGAAACACCTTTCAATTAACTTACAGGCACCTGGTTTTAGTTGTTGCTATTGCCATCATACCTAACAGTGCATAACCATGCAGTGTTCACAGCCAAATTTGGGGTTGTAATTGGGGGGAATTATTTCGTTATTTACTGCAAATCCTTCTAGCAATCAACTCCATGAATTTCTCAAGCTAACAGAAAGGGTACAAATGTAAGGATTTCAATGCCAATACTGCTTATTCCCTGTCTGAATATAATCCTGCACCCTTGAAGTCTGAGCATACTCCCAATCCCTGCAAGCTTCATTCCCAGGCACAATTCTGAACTCACTGTGCTGAGCTGTACAGGGAACTTTCACTTGAATGCTGAGCTCCAGCTACTGGGGAAGAGGCAGGATTATTCCACACCTACCAATAAATGCAGCCCCCATGCATTTGCACCCATGCAGACAAACTCAAGACACTGGTCCCAAGCACTCCAGCAGAATCCTGGCAGCCCTCTGCAGCTGAGGTTAAGAACCAGCACGGAGTGACAAACTCCTGCTACACAACACCACAGCCTGCACTGCATTAACTGCATGTTACAGCTGCTGTTCTAGGGACAACTATGACTTTTCTTCTGGAGAAAAAAAGTTTGCTGGACATACACAGCTTGTGTGAAATTTCTGTTATCAGTTTTAACAACTATACAGATTGGCTCAACAAAGATACAGAAGATACAGCTTTCACACTTTTTGTTCTGTGAGGACTAAATCAGAAACCGTAGTATTAGTATTTATAGAATTTAGGGTTAATTTAGTATTACTGACACTATTATTGTAACACTTGATTTACATAAATATTTTATCTTCGATTAAAGAAATGACCCTACATTTTATTTCATATACAAGTGTGCTTGTTCTGGCCAGATCTTGAACAGGCTCAGCAATTCAAGTGCCAGCAAATAGTTTCTCAACATCTAACAATCAGAATCTGTGCTTACACAGGTCCAAAAACCCTTATGATGCTTCATCTTCAGAGGCAAACAAAGAAAACCAGGAGACAAAAAGCAAGAGTTCTAGTACATTAAGGGTTTTCAGTTTTTGAGTTTTATTCAAAAATACAGAGAGGATGAGTGAAAGCCTCGGCAGGTACATGATGTACACAGATGGCAGGGGCACGCTGTGCACACAGAGCTCTTCCTGCCACTGGCTCCTGCTAGCTCACTGCTGCTCTAGAAACTTTTTAAATGGTAACATGCACTTCAGCAGAGCTCAAACAACTTAACTCCAACGCTTTTATTATCGTTGCTTGAAAAACACTTCTCAAAGAGCTGGTAGAACTCTGTGGAAAGGAGAAGGCATTTCTCTCCACTGCAAGTGCCATATCTACAGCAATTTGTATTTTCTCCCAAATCTTACGACAAAGAAGGTGATTAAGCAATCTGGGTAGGCCATAAATCAAATTATTCAGATATATTCAGGTGCTGAACTACCATTAAAATAGCATCTGAAAATAGCTTTTGCTGCTCCTGAAGATTACAGAGACAGTGCAAATTTCTCTGCAGATCTAGGAAGCAGCTGCATACATTCAATCACTACAGTTACATGGACTTACTACTGTTATTTGGGACTTACAGTTACAGATCTTGGTGAGTGAATTAACATGGGGAAGAAAAACAGTAGGGTGAGGAAAGCATTCCAGCTCCCAGAAAATTCAAACCCACTCAACACAGCCAAGTATACAGCTATCTTTTGAATATAAGCTGAACTTCTGAAGTGAACATATACCACTAAAAATTCCATGTTAGTGAGTGCTGGCACCACTCCCTGCCTGGCAGGCAGTTAACACACCATCTTCTTTCTAAGAGGCAGCAGGAAAAAGGAGCAGGTATCCCTCCAGCCTCCCCCCTGCTCCTGGCAAGGCTGTAACCAGGAACAAGGCATTCTTCCCAGCTGCCCCTCTGCACCGGGCCAGGAGCAGGGCACATTGCTCTTTTGGAAGCAGTTATGTATTTTCAAACTTCTCCTTCCAAGGCAGCCCTTCCTCTGCCTTGGGTGCACCCTCACCTGGGACGCAGAGCAGCGTCCTGCCATCCCAACTGCTCACCCAGCTGGGAGATGGCTCCCCAGGAAGGAAGTGCTCTCAGGTACAGGACTGCTGTGGCATGCAGTACATCCCCACTGGAGAAGCAAGTGAACAAATTAATAACCCCTTCCCAAATTTCTGAGCACGGTGGAGAAATCAAAATCGCACATTACCAGCCGTGGGTTTGAGATTAACGAGCTTCAAACAATGAGATTAACAAGCTTCTCACAGAGGGCAGCGGTCCAGGTTTAGGGTAGAAATCAACCATAATTGCTCAACAACTCCACTTACTTTAAGAAATTTCTTACTCCAGAAAACACAAACATCTATTTACAAAGTTGTATGCTGCCAAAATTCTAAACACTTCAATTGTACACCCAGCCTTTGATTTAATAAAGCATACATCTGAGGTGGTTAATGTGCATTTCAAGGTATATTAAAAATGAGAGATCAAAAATTAGCATTAGGCCAGGTAATCTCTGCCAACATTTTGCTCCAGCCATGCTAACTAGACCCTGTCTAGAATTTAGCTCATCAGCTCTAAGCCAATTTTACCTTCTTAGGTCTAACCTGTGAATGTGATGCTAATAGCAATAGGCACACTTTAGGCTGAATTCAAAATGACAGAAATTTCATGCATCTTCTTCTGCAAAATTTCCAGATCAGGAAGCAGGTTAACTCTGAAACTCTCTGCTTCTAACACACCTGCTCAAAACCTTTATTATCCAACCACATTCCAGAAATCAGTGTCTCCTGTTTAAATTACTACCATTACACTGGCCAGAAACCTTGGCTGATCAAAGAGCTGCAGTAAACACCAACTCCAGATCTGAATGCAAGCTGGAAATTTTTATCCCACATGAAAACGTGACTTGGACAGAAGACTTAAACCCCCACAAATACATTTAGATAATAAATTAATTTAAATTATTATTTTAATTTATAATTTATGTTTTTATTATTATTTAAATTTATAATTTAAACTAGGTAACTGTTTGACTTAATAATATGTACTTGAATCAGAAAATAATAACCCACTTAGTACAGGTGAAAAAATTGAAGACCCCTCAGATATATCTCCAAGTTGGAAAATACAAGAAACTATATTAAGCTACCAGGAATACTCTTGTGGGAAGAAAAGAAAAAAAGTAGTAAAAGAAGTGAAGACTTTCAGAAGCAGACCTGTAACAGGAACAATTTCATCCCCAGAAGTGGTTTGCATCTGCACAACATTCAATTTTTCTAATGGTAAAACCATGTGTCTGCACTAAGAGCTCTATAAACTTGGATCTTATACCCCTGGAACTTTGCTACAGCCCTGCAATGCATTTCTTGGGGGAGACAGACCCAGGTGCCCAATAAAGGGTCTTGGGTATGTTTTAAAAACAAGTTATAGAAGCCATTAATGGCTTAAGAATTTTCTCATCCTCCTGCCTCGTCAGTAAAGTTGACCCACTTGTCTGTGGGGCCAAACAATAAAGCAGAGCAGTGAACTGAGCTAGGTTAAAAATAAACACAAAATAAGGAAGTTATTGTAAATTCAGATCTCTTCATTCATCTTCTTATGAGCAAGGAGGCAAAAGGGAAGCACAGAGGTCAAAACCCCCTGCTTTAGAAGACAACCTCTTCTCTGTAGCAATTCTAAAGTGAACCAGACACAACTCTTCCCCTGGCTCTCAGCAGCAAGTAAAAGTCATCTGACATAATGAAGTCTGGTGCCCAGACCAAAATCAAGGACCTTCCCTGCAGCTTGTGCTCAATTTTGGGTTAAGCTCCTCTTTCTTGCAGGCATTGTTCTCAGCTGGACTGCTGCACAGCCACCTGACACTGCACCAGTCAAGAGATTCCTTGGATGTGGGAGATGCCTCTGGCTCCAGAGGGGTCAAGCACACACACCTGCTAAGTGGGCTCCTGCTGCACTAATTTAAGCAAAAGCCAGGTAACAACAACAACAACAACAACAATAATAATAACCTTAAACAAAATGGGCCTTCAAGATGCAGTCTGTGTTGAATTCAGTGCTACTGGTACAACCCCTCCAGCAAAAGCAAGTGTTTACACATTTGGGTAAGGAAGGCTCCCATGGCTCATGTTCAGATCTTGAGTAAGATTTACTTCAAGCAATCACATACTATTCTTGGATTTGACCACAGTTATGTTATTCAAAGGTGGCATAAAATTTTTATTCAACTTAATTATTAGCTGGAACACAGATTTACACAAACACTTCTACAGTATGTATGATCTGAAATCAACAAACAGATAAACATACTGAGGAGAACCACTTGAGGCACGGGCTCTCATTGTAACTGCAGGATGCTGAAAGGTCTTACAGAATTAGTTGGAATGTTTTCTTAATCCAGCAAGAGAGGTCACTGACCAATAAAGCTGAAGTGTTTTTATCCTGAGTCAAAAGCCTGAAGACAGATGCTGAGGTTGCACAGAGCTTTCTTCAGGGGCAATGCCAACAGGCTCAGTCCCAGCCCTACACCCCAACCTGCCCCAGAGCCAGCTCAGCTGCTGCCCAGCTGCAGGGACTGCAGAGCCCCTGGGTCTGAGCCCTCATCTCCAGCCAAGCAGGGACACAACAGTCATGGTTTAGCAACAGGTAACTGATACAGGCACCACGAGCTCCATTGTTGTGCAACTTTCTAATTAGTTTCCCATTAATCTGTGCTATGATCATAATCAAGAGGGCTTCCCCAGCAGAGCTCTGCTGATAAGCAAAGGAGCTGCACAGCTTTCCTTCCTTCAGCCACAAGAATCCTTTCCAGTAAGGACCACATCCTTCCCACAGCAGCCCTCTCTCCTGCTTTGGGTGATACACTCCAGGGCAAAGCAAGAGCCTGATGAACAAAATAAGCTGAAAAAAACAAGACAAATCTGCTGAGGAAAATGAAATGTTTTAAATTCACTATGGAACTGAAGCAGTATATTTGAAGGAAAAAACATAACTATTATAAAATTCTGTGGTTAAACTTTCAGAATTAACTACTTTTGAAGAAATTATTAGTCAGTCTTTAGTTCTGGCAGATTTGGGATTGATTTTACTGTTGCTTATTTTTAAATCCTCAACCATAAGGACAGCTTTAGAAAGAAAGGGGGAAAAAAAAAGAAAAAACCCAATACTTTTATGGCTACCTTCATGGCATGACAGAAATATTACTAAGTGTTATATTAGTTTTTAAGGGGACTGGTTTTTTGATGCAAGAGTGCAAGAAGTATTTGAAACAGTCAGGCTGAAATAGAGGAGGTGAAAGCCACACAGGAAGAATGAGAAGAAGGAGAGGAAAGCAGATGAAAATTGTGAAACACCACTACTCTAATTGCTACTAGCAGGGAGGGGTTTGCATGTGCCTTACGACCCACTGTTTAATTCATATAATATACAGACATTTATCTCTGTGTTCAAACTTCTAATAGTTTCTCCTGTTCTCCAGAATTAGCTTCACCCCTTGATATTATTAAACAACTAACACTTAACCAGGTGAAAAATTCTTTAGAAGAGGTTAGTTCCTTTCTATTCCTAAGGAAAAAGGAAATCTACCTAATCCTTAGCTTGATTTAATGAACAATAAAAGGTTCACACAGACTCAGCTTAAATTTCCTTTTACAACAAGTACACCTCACATTGTCTTAGGACCTGAAGCCTTTATACCCACACAGCAGCATGTGAGTGTCCCATCAGCTCACACTTCTGTAAAAGCAGCAAATTAACCATTTATCTAACTGCAGGAATTAAGATACATTCTGAAGAAAAATTTGTGCCTAAAAATTGTTACCTGATTTCAGTTACCAGAAATATCTGTTGATGAGTAACTGAGACACATCTCACAACTACTGAGCAGCAAAGAGGCAGCTGCACCAAGAGAACTGTCTGGGTTTGTGAGCAGGAAGGGAGAATCCAAGTTCTGCCCCACCTCCAAATGAAGCAATCTCAGGTCTTGGAAAAATCCAAAGATGATGCAGAAATCACCATGCCCCTGTACTAGGATTCAGAATTCCACCTTGACTGAGATAATATGCATTTTTAGATGGAAGGAAAGAAAATAAAATTAAAATAAAGTGTTCGCTCCCCAAATATTTCCTAATCTCTTCATTCTTTTCCAGCAATCAGAGACTGTCAAGATTAAAAATGCAACAGGTTACTGTCCAAAAACTGCACAGTGCTAAACAGCACAGTCATACAGGGGGCTGAGGCAGCCTGGTAGGACCAGATCCATAATGGTCCCTTGTCACACCGATGGGCAAAATAGCAATGCATGGAAATACAGACCCCAGGCACAGGGTGGGCAACGTTTGGATGCTAATTCCTGCCCACTGGAATGCTGGCATACAAGCCTCTGCCTCTGCCACAGCCATGGCCAGCACAGTGGGAGAACTGCAGAACATGGGCAAGCCCAAAGCACCCACCCAAAGTTCTCCTCCCCTGCCCAGGGATAGGGGCTCAGAACAAGAGGGGATGGCACAGCTGCCCCAGTGCCTGGACAGGGTGGCTGGCTTCCTCCCACAACAACGTGTTGGTCTTATATTGGGAAGTCTGTTTCTCTTCTTAAAAATGTAATTTCTCCCTTCTTACATGTCATATATTAAAATAAATTGCATTATTTATTACCTTATCCACTAAAGATAGATGTAATGTCTGTACTCTTTTAGTTCACTGACCAGGCATTTTATGAAATCAATTTACACCACTAATGCCTGATCTACTTATCAGAAAAGATTATTAACCTCCTAAGTTGCATTTGGAGTTTAAAACCATCACCAATTTTTAACAGGTACTTTCACACTTATATCAAAATCTCCATCAAAGTATTGCTGAACAGCACCAGGAATACTCAAAAACTCACTAGAATGCATGGAGAGGAGAATCTCTGCTGTGGGAATACACAACCATTCCTTTTCCAAACACGGGAGAAATTCATCCACTTGTTGTATTAGGATAACATCACATTTAGAACCCTAATCCAGAACAATCCTTAGCCTTTACCAAAACACACATGCACAGCTGGAGATGCCATATTCTTAAAAAACATCCTTACATTGCACCTTGTGAAATCATCAGATGATCAAGATTAGAGCTCAGTGAACACAAATGATACTCCTACACATTCTTTGCTATTTACACTAGGAAAAGGGAAATTATGAAAAATTACCTTAATTTGCACAGATTTCTGCCTTTAAATCAAGTTCTACAGGAGTGCATTAAACCCCCTAATACACAACATATAAAGCTCCAAGTTCTGTTTCCCAGCAATTTTATGTTTCATATCAAAGAGATGTGACTATATTTAAAAACCTCATCACCTCTCCTAGGCTGCAAAACACTGCAGTACTGCTAAAAAAAAATTACCTATTTTGAACTTTCTCCTTATAGGACATTCCAGCTCACTATCCACATTGTCTTCCTCTGGCTTGCAGGATGCTTTGGAGTGCCAGCCGAGGGGCTGCTTCTGGTGCAGAGAAGCTGATGGTGTTGAGGACACCTGGAAGACTGCCTAGATCCACACACCAGCACATGTGCAAGAACAGGCTGAGGGAACTGTGTTTTTCCTTCCCCAATTTAAGCAGGATGCTCTTGGCACACCTTCTCTGAGTGGCATCACCCTGGAGCTCACTTTACAGCTGCAGTCAGAGAGAACTCAGGTTTGCAGACAGTGAACATCCTGTTCTCCTAAGACATTTGCTGCTACAGAGCACGATGGTTTTGCTTAAATCTTCACTATTATATGGGTCAGGAATGACTTATTTTGCTAATGTTTAAAGCAGCTGCCAAACAGCAATTAAAAACACTAACTGAGCTAGGCTGTATTGATTACAGCACAGAATTAAATTTATCACTTAATCTCCATATTTTTAGTGCATTTTACCTAACAAATATGCCCATGCTGTTACACTGGACAATCAAATTGTGATATTCTAGATCATAACAAGTCCAATATAAAACAGTTTTCAAAAGTATTTTTAAATTCTGAAGAGAATCCCCAAGATTCTTAGACACTACAGTAGGACTAACACTGTCTTCCCCAAACTGGAAGTAGTCAGTACAGTATTTTCAAAATCAACCTACTAATTTCCAGAAGCCTAATTATTTCTAGTGGACAAAATCTCAGCCTTGTAGGGAATCTAGGCAAATCAAAGTCAGAATAAGACCATTTCCTACCTGACCGTTCTTCATTTTGCTGGCAAGTCATTCAAACCCTATTCAATGTTTCTTAACTTACAGAAATAGTTTTATTACAATTAGCAAGGCAAGATGAAAAATAAATGGATTAGCAGAAATTTTAAATTGTTGCAGTCCAAGCCTGCAACAATACAGATTATGCTACAGCCATTGCCACTGATTAGATGCACTTTTACTCTTTTTGCCACTATATGAAATTAAAATGCTATCATCACTGCAGCAAAATACATTAAGTGACAGTGGAAATGTTTCAGAAAACAACACTATATATTTAATAACTTGACAAATAAGATAGCCTGTCTCCAGCCCTCCCTTCTATTTGTCAGAACACTTTTTAGTAACTGTTAACCGTGTTGCTGGTAGTGTCAAATCAGTATGAAGTAGATTTTGAATATATTCATACACATATGTATTTCAAGGGGAAAAGCACACTTGCTATGGATTACTAATAACTTATATTGCAAGCCACCCAATATTCTACCACTTCACAATCAACAGCCCCAAGCCCTACAGCCCCAAGATACAAACTACAGTAACTGATCTCAGACACCTCAAAGCACAAACTAAAGCAAACAATGCCCTGTTTTGAATTTATTATCGTTCAAGAAAAATTGGATGCTTCACAAGCTTTAAACCAGTTCATTTTCACCCTTACCCCAAATATCGAATGATGTCATGCAAGATGTACTGGCTAAACTGGTTTAACTGCTACGGGCTGGATGCACTGTTTAGATTTTCTTGTGATAAATTACTTTGCAGCAATGAAACTGATTCAGTTAGTTTTAAACAACTATCTTCACCTGCCTTTTTAAAGTACTTTGGGCTCTTATTACTCCTCCTCACACAACTTGACAGCTTGCTACTTTACTTTGTTAAACTCCCCAGGACCAACAGGGAGCAGTTTTTACCACTTCCGAATTCAGTCAACAGCATGGAACAACTGGAGTGCTGTAAGGAAGCCTGAGATACACAGCTCATCCTGAGGAGTGTGGGACCTGCACTTCCCTCTGAAGCCTGCACACATTTTCCACTATTTCCACTTCTTCACAGAGAGTTTACTAAATCTGACAACTCACTGAGAACAGTATATGGAGAATGTACAGAAGGAACTCCAGACATAGCCTGTCCTCCTCAAAAGCCACCAAGGCCGTTGTCCTGGTTGGCATGAAGTGGCTACTTGAGAATGATCCAATGCACATCTTCTCCTAAGGCCAAGTAAACTGTTTCCAGAGCTACCAAACCTGATCATTACTGGGAGTAAAAGGCCAGGCCTGTTCTTTGCTTTAGGTATAACACCAGAATTAACCTAATTTTGCTTGTTGTCCACTGCATCACCTATTTTATATTCCCTCGCTTGACCATCATCTATTTCATGGAAAATGCTGGAGAAGGGAAGGGGCAGGAAGAACACACAAATAAGCAGATACCCACAGCTGTATAATGAAATTACTCTGCATATTCTCCTCTCCAGCACACAGCCCCATTTTATCAGCACCTGGCTAAAAGCAACAGAGGAGACAGCAAAGGAGCACAGGGAATAAGGGGGGGTACAGGCCGTCAGGAGGAAGGCACAGAAGCAAGCCGAAAAAGAAGTGAACACTGGGTTATGTATGCAAATTATATTAAATTGCCAGGAATTGAGAATACTAATGAGGACAAAATATGAGAGGGAAGCAAGCGTTTAGCAAACAGGCAAAAATAAGTATTTGTGACCAGTGTTCCACACTGGGTCTGAAATCTAGCAAATTCTGTCAGTAACGAGCAAAACAGGAATGAGCATGGAGCACAAACTTTCAGCTGCATGGAAACTGCAAAAGAGTGTTTTTAAACTTTTCACATACACACAGATATGTCAGGTTTCTCCTGGAGTTTTTTCGTACATATCTTGCACCATTTCACCTGCAGTTAAGTCTCAATTTTAAATTACCCAAACTAAGGGAAAACTTAAAAGATGGCATTGCCTGAGAGGCTGCAGAGCTGACCCAAGGACAGAACACAAGTGTGCAACCTGAACTACCAGTCACTGCATGTTCCCTGCCTGTGACACTGTGTTGCTAAGCCTGTGCTGGCTACTTCAGGGAAGAAACTTCCCTAATGAGAAACACACGTACCTATGGAACTATGGGCAGAGGCTGAACCTACAAAATAAACCACATTCAAATTATAAACAAGGGAAACTTACAGTTATTAAACTGCAAATGAGATTTTTCATGAAAGAACTCTGTGCAATGTGTAACTGTAGATTTGTATGAAGCCGAGTTCCTTGAAGCGCACACATTTGTGAAAAGATGTTACAGAAGAAGGATATATAAAGTATCACACTTGGATTTAATTACACTTTATAGAGCAACTCACTAGCAACTACAGCCCTAATTCTTTGCATGATAAAGCATACTACACACCCTACTTACAGTACAGAAAAAACTAATACTTCTTCCACTAAATTTATTTAACATACAAATAAACTCTGCAGAATTTCCACAGGATAATTTACTAATCACCACCCCAAACTGTTAATTTATCTAACACCCAGGCACCAACGGCTCATCTGCACACTCCCACTCCATTTCGGCCGAAAAGCAGCCAAGGCAGCCAGAATCACATGCTTCTGTGCAGCAGAGAATAAATGAGGGGTGCACACAGAATCCAGGAGCAGTGACAGAATTTGACCAGGTAACTGTTGGCATCTCAAGCTGCCCTTCTTGTTGCTTCCTGCCCCCAAGCCAAACCCCTACCACAATCACACAGCACTAAATGGGGCTGCAGAGTGAACCCAGTAACCACCTGAACTGCATCTTACCCCCCACTTTCTGCTTGGAATAGTCACAGGGAGGTGCAGTAGCCCAACCGCTGCTGAGGCACATGAGGAGACCACGAGCAGCAGCAAACACTCTGCGGTCCAAGTGTCCCCTCAGCTTGGGAAGCAGCTGCCCTCAGCTACAGGGACACAACCCCTACAGTGCTCTGCAATTTAAGGTTTCTCTGTCCACATATCACTACTGCCAAGCCCCAGCAAGGCTAAAGCTGACTACTAACACCCACAGGTAACAGGACTAACACACAAAGGAGTGACTGCTAACACAGGAGCACCGCAGGAGCACTGCAAGCAGCTGAGGCTGCATCAGCCTGGTCCTGCTGAGCGTGTACCTGGCCCTCACCACGGCTGCCACCGCTGCTTTCCTCGGGATGCAGAGAGTAATCCTGATTTCTAAAGGGAATGTCTTCATCCCTTGTGAAGTCCACAAGCCCTGTCCAGTAGTACTGTCATTTACACAGAGTGTCCATAAGGTCGTCAAGGAAGAGTAAATTAGTCATAAGGGAAAGGGGAGGGGAAAAACAGGGACATGAGAGCAAACACTCAAAATACCACAACTGATTCAACCCTGAAGAGTTTAATTCCACACTTGGATTACTACATGTGAAATTGTTATTTCACTATTTAAAAATTGTTCATCTAGTGTAGCTGTACACAGACTAAGCAAACCTCCAAGTAATTTAAAATCAAGATGTGCAATTTTCCACTGTGCATTCTTCACATGCCTCCTAAATCTAATGTGATCATTCACTGAAGAATGGCATCCAATACTACTCTGTGCACGTTAAAATTAAGCTAACTACATGTTATTAAGTCTATTCCTCACTGCTTGAAAACATCTCTAAAGAAAGCACAAACACCCATATATTAAGATGAACATTGTTTTACACATTAAATTAATATATAACCATGATGTCAACTTTTAATAAAAGTTAGCAATAATCTGATCTCTGCAGACAAGTAAAATTAACATGTTTCTCTAAGAAAAATCAAGTATGGGAATAAACCTCCGAAGGCTAAACTTTTCTGGTTTTGTTTATACATAAATAGACACTTCTATAAAGTCTCAAAAATTACCAAGTTCATCATATCAGTTGGAATCAGCTGTGTGTGGTCTAATAGATTTCAAATAGATTTCTGAGACAATGATGAATTCTCAGTGTCACTACGTTGACATGTGCAGAGACTCTTCCCTCCAATGGAGGTGGCCACCAGCATGATTTTCACAACCATCACAGTGATTTCTGTATGCATTTTGGACTCCCATACTGCCAGTGGCAGAGAGTGTGCAACCCAGAGAAGTTCAGGACACCCTTAAACTGCATGAAAATGTCCAGCATGTGACAGTGAGCCCAGCACGGTAGAGCATCCAGCCCACAAAATTCAAAATAAAAAGAGTACACAGAGTCAATATTCTAAAGGACTTGAAAAGGACACAGAGAAAATGCAGATTACTAAAGAATATCAAACAATCTGCTGGAAACTGTAAGCCACAAGATGCCAATATCTGTATGTATACAAATAGGAGGTATATTTTAAATCACCTCCTTTTACATATTTGTCCTATTGTATAGAAATTTCAATCCGGAGATTCTGCTACAACAGAAATGAAAAGTAACTTAGATAGTAGGTAAGTTTTAGCCAGTATTGTATGAAATAGACACTTATGTTTTAAAAACCCAGGCTTTATGTAATGACCTTCTAATCTTGAAATGTAATCTCACTAGTCACTGTGACAAACTTCCACTGAAACACCTTCACTCCTCCCAATTTCAATGGCTATTATTTAGCAGAAAGGTACATTTGCTAAGTCGCAGAAAGGTACATTTGCTAAATCGATTGTCCCGTTTTCAAGTAAAATATCTCGTGCTGATGAGTATTAATGTCACTCTTCACTAAAACGGCTGAATGAGAATTGTCATTTTCCCAGCCAGGCATTCTAAACGATATTTAGGTAGTTAGTGATTTTGACCTCCAAGTCAATCGGTAGGAGCAGCTACCTCACTGTGGCCGTCCTTCCTTTGGGAACGAAAACCCCGCCGTACATTTGCCCAAAATAATTGTACAGCGTTGAATTCAGATGGAAGGTGTTGTTCAGAGGAGGGAAGGGCGTTCAAAAACAACACCACGATGCAAAAAAGAGAAAAGAAAAAAAAAAGAAAAAAAGGCCCCGCTAAAGGCACCACTGGAGACTACACCGGACGGGGGTAGGGAACATGCAAACGTAGTGCCTCCTTTATGGAGCCAGCGCAACTGCATGACGGTGCAGGATGCGGGCCGCGGGCTGTGCAGGCGCTACACATGGCCAGCGCTGCCCGCCGACCCGCGCAGGCCCGGCCGGCAGCGGGTTCTGTAAATAACCCTCGGAGGAGGGTTAATTAAAAATGGCGAGCAGCGTAGCTGCCTGCATACAATGAGCGGCCGGGCAGGGCAGGGCTGCAGCCCCCCGCCCGCCCCGCCGGGCAGCCCCGCGACAGCCGCGTCCCGTTCGCCCGCCCCAGGCAAAACCCTGCCCCGGAATCACGGCAACTACTTTGGCCGGACCCCCGTGCCCCCCCCCTCGCCCCGGCTCGCCCCCAGGGCCGGCGGGAGGCTCCGAGGGTCCGGGGGGCGCGGGGCTCCTTTTGTAGCGGCGCTTCCCCCGCGCCCTCCCCCTCCCGCGGTGCGAATTCCTGCGGAGCCCCCCGGGCCGCCTCCCCTGGCCCCGCACCGCAACTTTCCCCGGCGTCCCCCCGCAGCCCCGGCGGGCAGCGCTCCCCGCGCCCCGGAGGTGCCGGGGCCAGCAGGAGCGGCCCGGGCAGAGCGTGTTTACCGCGGAGGGCGGCCCAGGAGCCCCGAGGGGACGCGGCGCTGGGGGAGCCCCGGGAGCGGGGCAGAGGGGGAAACTCTCGGCGGAGTTGAGGGCGCGGGCCCTGCCCGGCTTTACCTTCCATCTCCATGTCCTCGGGCTCGCTCAGCTGCTGCTCCCCGGGCTTCTGGTGCTGTTGCTGCTGCTGATGGTGGTTCATGTCGGGCTGGGGCTGGGGCTCGGCGGCGGCGGGCTGGGCCTTTCCCGCGGGGGGCTGCGGGCCTGTGTCGGGAGGGGAAGGGGCGGAGGAGCGGCGGGGCCTCGGCAGCGGCCGGGACTGGGCGCCCGGCTCGGGGGGCTGCGGCGGGGCTCCGGCGAGTAGGGAGCGGGGCGCCGGCGGAGGCAGCGAGACGCGCACGTATTTGCTCGCTATTCGCCCAATCTCGGCGGCGGCACCCGGTCGGGGAAAAGGGGCTGGGAGGAGGGACCGGCCGGGGGCGGCGGCTTCCCCCGGGGCCGGAGGGGAGGGGACCGGGAGGGGGGGACGGGAGACCCGGAGTCAGGGCCCGGCGGCGCCCGGCGCTTCCCCTTCCCCCGGCGAGGTGTCCGCGGCGCTGCGAAGTCGAGGAGGCGCCGCGGGGCCCCTGCCGTGCCCTCCCGCCCCCCCCGGCGCCCCGGCACCGCCGCTGGCCGACGCCCGGCTCGCCG